>PVIW01003726.1:9973-45283 GCA_004026585.1 Noctilio leporinus
TTTTTTTTTTTTTTTTTTTTTTTTTTAATTTTTTATTCATTATTTCCAGAGAGAAGGGCAGGGAAGGAGGAAAAAAAGGAGAGAAACATCAATGTATGGTTGCCTTTCACTACAGTGGGTTTTTTTTTTTTTTTGCTGGATTCATATCAGTGGAAGTTACAGTGGTCCCCAAGGCTGGGAATTTCACTGCCAGTGTGGAATCAGAGGGACCCAAAATGGTTTCAAGGAGTATAAGAAAGCTGTCTCAGAAGCTTTAAGCTGGAGGAACCCCAGGGGGAAACGAAGAAAAACAGTGATATCAACAATAGCCTGGGCTCTCTTTTTGAGCTGGCTTCTGCCAAAGTCTGACCTAGGTCCTATTTCCTGTATTTTTTGTTTTTTGTTTTTTTTTAATAAAAAAAAAATACGTTATAGTAGATAACTTCCCAGTCTGGTGAATCTTCAGGAAAGTGCATTAATTCTTTGATCACCTGATATTTTCACTTTTGGTCTAGAGTAGGCCTAGAGTTTGCCTGTGATTTCTAGAGACAAATCACTGTACTTACTCACTACAGAAAAACATACGCATATCCAGAAATGGAGACTATAGTTTTCTGGACTGGAAATGACTGAGATAAACCTCACAAGAAATTTTCAGACACAGCTGTGCTCAAGACCATCACATCTGTTGGTAGCACCTAGCCAGTTTATAGTAGATGAGAATAAATTGTGATTCACTTTCCTGAAAACATGGCTCTGAAGAGTATCTTTCATGACAACTGGTTTTGCTTAGAATAGAAATAGCTAAGTCTTTCAAAGATCTATCTATCTTTCTCTCTCGTAGTTCTCTTCGGCTTAGTCTTTGTTATTCTATTAAGTAGCTGCAGCTCTAATAATTTGGGTGAATTTCTTTATCAAACCTTATTTTGTGGTTACAGCAGAGTAGACTCTGAAGAGACAATGTGATTAATACCTTATAAGTATTTTTAGTGCCTATAAAGTAATTATAGCTGTAGAGAATTCAAACTTTAATGAGACTTATTTAAATCTTATAAATTCTAGGGAGAATTCATCATTGTGTTTTTTTCCCCCTGTTCTTATGTTTAGTATAGAAATGGGGCAGCATGCATAGTAGCTAACTAGGTCCTGAAGTTGTTGGCAAACTGTTTTTTTGGTAGGGAATAATAGCTGTGACTTTTAGTGTTTTCCAAGTTCTCTGTTGTAAATAATCCCATCAAACAACCAATGTATTGTCACTAAGCACTGGTAGTTTGATGAATAGTACACTCATTTCTTCCCACCCAGTAAGAAATGGCTCCAGCACACTACTTACACTTTGCCTAAATAGTCTCAGAAAATGCAAGAGGGATGCCTCTCTGGGCATAGAAATATAAATTGTTTATAAGGTGAAATGCTTACCCAAAACTTAGAATTATAGATATACTTATAGCTTAATACTTTACTGTCAAAATACTAATGTAACATTTTTTTTTTTTTTTTTTGATGCAGAGTGTGTGAAGGAAGTTAAATCATTAATGTGGGTGTATGTACTGATAGGAAATATGATACGTGGAATGGGTGAAACTCCCATTGTGCCTTTGGGTATTTCCTACATAGAAGATTTTGCCAAATCTGAAAACTCTCCTTTATATATTGGTGAGTTTGAAAATCTGCCTTAACCTCTTTTCAGGACAGTCGAGTTCCTTGAGGGTGGATATTAGTTATTTATTTGGAATTTTACTGCTTTCCAGAATGATGAACAGGATACATTGGCACAGTTGGTTATCAATAAAAGTTTGTTAAATGCAACAATTACATGCTATAAACCACTTTGCTAAATCTGCTTTTTGCTGGTGAAAATACCACTAATCTAGTTCCCCAGGAGTTCCCTTTGACTCCTCCATTTCTTTGGCACTACTCTGCATCCAGTCTGTTAAGAGATTTACTGATCTTTTATTCAAAATGTTCTTTATATTCAAACTTTTCTCAGTATACTTATGTCTAATTTTTGTTTGTGCCTTCATTACTTCACTTGTAGGTTATTATAACTTCTTTATTACCCATTTTATTTCTAGTATTTTTTTTTATTATTTTCTCATAAACATTCTTGTAGTATAATTTCCCCCAGACATTGCTTTAATCATATTTTCTCTCCCATGGTCATGAAACATACTAGCTCTTTACTAAACCTGATATCTTCATTTATTATTCATAGCTCTGAACTCAAGTTATAGATCTAGTTTATTATATAGTTTAACATCATCACAATCTCTCCGTACTGGTCAAGCTTCTCACCATTTTCCTGTCTTCATACTTTTCATTGTTTTCTTGAAATTTTATTTTCTAAAACCCATCCATGTCACCTCCCACAAGCGCCAATTTAAAACCCACCATCTTATATTGTTTTCTTAACTTCTAAATATTTTTACTTTTTAAAAATAAAAAAAAATATTTTAATTTTTATATTTTTAATTTTAATATAACTTGCACATATTCTTTAATTATTTCATCTGTTGTTTGTAAAAATATAGCTTTGAGTACAGCAACATTTTGCTATTAATGTAGACAGAACTTTTGAAAACCAGAAAAGTCAAAGAGGGTGAGAGAAGATTAAGGAGAACTACATTTAATCAAAATAGATGAAAATATTTAAGAATCATTATCTCAAATAACTTTTGGCAGTTTTTGATAATTTACTGAATTCACAATAATTTTTTTCAGTGTTTTTCTGTTTAATCCTTTCAGATCCCTTCACCTCTTTTTTTTTTTAATGATTAAAAAAAAAGATTTTATTCACTATTTTTAGAGAGAGGGAAAGGAAGGGAGGAAGAAAGGGAGAGAAACATCAATGTATGGTTGCCTTTTACCTGTCTCCAGATGGGGACCTTGGTGGAGACCTGGTTTGCAACCTGGGTATGTGCCCTGACTGGAAATCAGACCAGCAACACTTGGGTTCGCAGGCTGTGCTCAATCCACTGAGCTACACCAGCTAGGGACCACATGTCTTTTTGAGAGAATACAAATGTTCACTTGCAATAATTTAAAAAGCACCTTGTTATAATATGTATTTCTTTATTCAACAAATCCTAGTGTGTATAATATATATAAATAATTATAATAATATCTATACACACTAAGATAAATAAGACATGGTTCATGTAAAGTTTAGTACACAAATAACTGCATAATTATAAGCCAATGAAATTTGGTCAATATTAATTCAATTAAAAATTAAATTTGAAAGGTGAAATAAAGATGTGTGGCTATAATTAAATAACTATAACTCAATTAGCTCTACATCAAGAAAACAGTTCCATGTATGGTTCTATAGTTTTGGAGAGAACATTAAAGTTAGCAAAAAAAAGTTTGAAAATTATGCAGAGACTATAAATGAAAATAAGAGTGAGGAATGTGTGGTTGTTATGGGAAGCTACATACAGCAAGAGGTCCCAGGATAAAATTTTAGGGAACACTTCTGCTTAGTAGAGTAAGAGGAAGAAAAACCAGCCCTGGCTGGTGGCTCAGTGGAATGGCGCTGGCCTGAGAACCCAAAGGTCACTGGTTTCATTCCCAGTCCAGGCACATAACCAGGTTGCAAGCCAGGTCTCCAGCCAGGTCTGTAGCTGGAGGCACGTTGAAAGGCAACCATACATTGATGTCTCTCTCCCTTTCTTTTTCCCTTCCTGTCCTTCTCTCTGGGAGTAATGAATAAAATCTTTTTTAAAAAGAGGGAGAAAAATCAAGGAAGGAGTAGTCATAGACAGAAAAGTAAAGCAATAAATGTATAGTTTTGAGACTTAGGAGGAAAATGTCAAAGAGGAGTTGGCCAGCAATATCAAACAACACAGAGTTAGTAAGATGAGGGCCAGAAAAGGACACTGGATAAGTGGCAAAGAGATGACTGGTGCCAGCTACTACCGGAGATTATTTTGAGTAGAATGTGGAAGGACTTGAGCAGAGTACATGATTGGTGAGGAAGGAGAGGCAGCGTGTAGTGAAAGGGATGAGAGCAGAGGGATGTGATGTAGTGTAGGTATCAACAGATGGAGGCGATGGTAAAAGCACAAGAGGAGTAGTTTGGTTGAGCAAGACTTCAGAGAAGATCATGGAAGGTGTCAGATGTAGGTAGAATTAACTATCCTTCTAGAACTGTGGAGGAGGTGGAGACAATGGGTAAACACAATCTGAAGTAAGGAGAAAGATAGTAGAAGGTCACATCTGGATCTTTCAGTGAGCAGGGAGGGTAGAGCATAGACTGAATTGTGGACAAGTTATAAAATAACTAATGGTGAAATTCCAGATGGGTAAGAAGTTACGAGGAGAGAGGGGACTGGTGCAAATAAAAGGTAACAATGTGAAAGGTTTGAAAGGAGATTATGATAAAAGTGAAGTATCAGTAATAATGAAGACAAAGCCCCAGGTAGCTTCAAGTTAGACATCTGGGTGTGAAGCTTTTCTGAGGGACGTACTACTAGAAATTTACCATAACATGGTATTGTGTTGCAATTCCTCTAAAAATGTGGCTAGGAAAGTTTCAAAAGAATCTTACTCTACATTGTGGCTTTGATAATATTATATTTCCAGTCTATGCTGCTCCAGCAGGTCTTTACCTGCGAAGTCCGCAGAAGAGAATTTGGAGGCTCAGAGAAAGTGATTTTTGAATGAGGTTTGTATTCACAGATACAAACTTGTGACTGATATGTTCACCAAGCTTAATTTTCTTACAAGGTGAATATCTAAGGCAAACATATCTAAAGCAGAAGCAATTCAGCTTTTAGAGTCTTTGTGGAATTAGAGCTTTTCTGTGGTTAGAGTAATTATATTATATCTTTATATTTTCCTTTATTTTTAGGGTTTGTAGAAACAGGAGCTATCATCGGTCCTTTGTTTGGACTTTTGTTAGCATCATTCTGTGCAAAAGTTTATGTTGACATCGGATCTGTAAACACAGGTAATTCATTCCAGTCTAGTTACACAGTGTCTAGAGTACTTCGGGTATGCTATCCCAGTTCATTGTTTCTTTACGGACCTCAGATAGGTTAAGTACAGTTTCCAGGAGTAAAACCTGAAGTGGAGGAGTTTAAATAATTAAAAAAAAAAACAAAAAACATTTTCCAAACAGTGAGCTTGACAGCAAGATAAAATGCTGATCTTCTGATTCAAAATTTGGTGCTCTTTCTACTGCCTCATGATCATATTTCCCGTTTTCAAAAGATGTAAGCATATAGATTTGAATTTCTGTTCATCAAGCAATCATTTCCAGATAATTAAATAAGCCTTGCAGTTATTTAATAAGTGTCTATTTATAAATTCCTTACACAATAGAACAGACCTTCAAACTAATTTATTGCTAGGCAAAATTGTAACTCTACGCAGTTGGACAATTTTTTATGAATGTCTGAATTGTATGTAAACTTGATGCTTGGAAAGAACCTGAGAAGAGTAATTTGAATTTTTTTCTTGTAGTGCACACAGAGAATGATGACTCAGGCTAATAAAAATGTGTGTATTTTTTTACAGATGAGCTGATCATAACTCCCACTGACACCCGCTGGGTTGGTGCATGGTGGTCCGGTCTTTTGATTTGTGCGGGAGTGAATGTGCTCATGGCCATTCCCTTTTTCTTTTTGCCTAAAACGCTTGCAAAGGAAGGAGCAAAGGATAATAACGCTGACATCATTAAAGATGACAAAGAAGAAAAGCAGAAAGAAGAGGTCAAGAAGGAAAATTATGGAATCACTAAAGGCAGATATAACTATTTTAAATCCAATATCATTTACTTCTTATAAATGTGTCTGTATTTCAGTCTAGCACTGTAACATGCTAGCCTGTATGAGGGCAATTTGTCACTCATAGTCACCAGTCAATAATGTCTAACTAGTCCGACTCTCCTAGTGTTACTACTTGGAAATAAATAATATATTTGGAAGCCAAATTATCTCAGATTAGTATTTATATAAAATTTTAGTCCTGGCTGGTGGCACAGTGGATAAGGTCCTGGCCAGTGAACCCAAAGGTTGCTGGTTCAATTCCCAGCTAGGGCATATAACCAGGTTGCAAGCCAGGTCTCCAGCCAGGTCCATAGCTGGAGGCAGGTGAAAAGCAACCATACATTGATGTTTCTCTTCCTCTCTCCCTTTTCCTCTCTCTGAAAAATAATAAATAAAATCTTTTAAATAAATAAATAAATAAATAAATAAATAAATATTATAGCAATCTGGGCACTCAAGAAATTTATTTGAGTATTTATTTTTCTATCTAGTCCTAAGGTCTAATAATTGAAGAAAAAAATTCAAACTAAGAACAAAGGGAGAAAAATACACTAATCCAAATAAATGTATAGTTCCAAAACCAATAATAATAGTTTAGCAGTGAGATTCCTGGAATTTAAGACAAAAAAATAGGAAAACATGATATGTCATATAATTGTCTACATTTAATAGAAGGAAGAATGTTTCTTAAAGAGAAAGTCTTCCCCCAAAAATAAACAGTAAGAAAAATAATTG
Organism: Noctilio leporinus; assembly: GCA_004026585.1. Lineage (NCBI taxonomy): Eukaryota > Metazoa > Chordata > Mammalia > Chiroptera > Noctilionidae > Noctilio > Noctilio leporinus. Next base: position 16,459 of record PVIW01003726.1, read on the forward strand.
TCATATGATGTATCATATAGGTAATATTGAACCACACAGTTGTTCAGTTGTTCCCCAGCAAATGCAGAAGCATATTTAATTGAACAATATTTTTTTGTTTGTATTGATTGTCAATAGAAGTTCGTTCAAAGTATAATTTACAGAAGGTATTTCTGTGAGGAATTAAGTTAGGAGACTCTATTTAGTATTACTAGAACACTTATTTTTATTTTTAAAGATTTTATTTCATTATTTTTTTAGAAAGAGGGGGAGGGAGAGAGGCAGAGAGGGAGAGAGACATCAATGTATGGTTGCATTTCACCTGCCTCCAGCCACAGACCTGACTGGAGACCTGGTTTGCAACCTTGTTATGTGCCCTGGCTGGGGAAGCGAACCTGCAACCTTTGGGTTTGCAGGCTGGCGCCTTATCCACTGTGCTACCAGCCAGGGCAAGAACACTTATTTTTAAACTTGACCATATACTGTAATCACCCAAGAAATTTTTAAACTTATGGGTGCTTGGAAAGTCTGTATGATTCTCAATAGGCCCTATTTAATTAGTGTGAGCATTTAATGAATATGACCTGGGCCTTGAAATTCTTAGAGTTTTCATTTATAGGGAAGGGTAAGTTTCCTTATCTATCAAATTAGATAATAATAATAGTTATTATTATGGAAATGTGTGAGGATAAAAAGTGTTCAGGTACATATGGCCACTGCTACTGTTACTAGTATTAGTATTACTATTGTTGATGTTGATAATTCTACAACACTCATAAATTGTAATATGAATTTGCACAGAATTTTTATTAATTACAAATTCACTTAAACCACAATTGAACATAATTTAATATTATCTGGATCATTAGGAACCAATTCAGAATCTTGGAAATTCCTAGTCATGGTTGGTGATTATATTGCCACTCTTCTCGAAAGGGTGATATGGACTGAAAGAGGATATTAACATGGAATATTATTTGCGTTCTGTAAAATCATTTTTCAAAACTAGGAAAGAGCTTAGCTTAGTGTAAGATATAGAAAATTCTTTTCAATAGAAAAGAATTTGAACTATAGAGACTCATCTGTGAGAACAGGGGTGTCAGCAAAAGGGGTGACTTAAAAAGCTTCAAAGAGCTCTGAACACAACTCTCATCCCTGTTCTGTGTTTTATTTATAAATATGAATTCTACCACCTTTATTCATTTCTTTTTATGAGTGTTTGATTGATACTTTGTTCCAGAATGGATTTTTAAGCAGTTTCTTAAGCCAACCAGGATAGTGCAGAATAAGCAATGTACTCAAGACAGAGAACATGAAAGTAGGGAAAGTGAAAAGAAACTCCAAGTGAGACATGGACACCAAATGGCAACAGTGTGACCCAGCACACCTCCTAGAGATAGGCCACAGATTTGTCCCTGAGTTTTGCACATAAGCAGGAAAAAATTTTGGTTGAGTTTATCACTCCGTCCTTAATATGTGCCTAATGAATCAGAATTTCAGGGAGTGGGGCCTGGAAACTGGTATTTTAAACCCTAACTAGATGGTTTTAAGCACATTTTGCTGTAAACCATTGGCAGGACTGAAGAAATGAAAACAGACCTGGTGCTTGAGAAAGTTTATATCTCTTGGATCCTTAAATATCTATTTATCAATATTTTAAACGTCCAGACTTTAGAGTTCAGGATAAGCATCTTTCACCTAGGTATCTCTAGAAGAGAGGATATTAATAGAAGAGAAAGAGAAGGATAAAAGGCAGTGGTATGAATACAGATAATATTTTGGTCATCTTATAGTTTTTTCTAAAATGCAATAGCAACTTAGTGAAAACAAAACTGTTGTGTTATGATACCTACCTAGTCACCCGAGTCACAGACTTGTAGAAGCTGCCAAAAAACAATGATGTAACTTTAGCTTTTAAGGAGTAAAACAAATTAATAATATGTTGTTTTAAAACAGGAAAACAATTTGGAGTGGAAGTTGATGTTTCAGAAAAAGTCAATCATAAAAGGCAAAGTCAAATTTGACACTTGCTTTCTTTCATTTCAGATTTTTTACTATTCATGAAAAGTCTTTTCTACAACCCAATTTACATGCTTTTTATACTAGTAAGTGTGATTCAGTTTAATGCATTTGTTAATATGATGTTCTTCATGCCTAAATATCTGGAACAGCAATATGGAAAATCAACTTCAGAGGCTGTCTTTCTAATTGGTATGTTTGTTCTTCTCTGCATTAGTAGCCCACTCCCCCCACCCCACACCATGAAATGGTAAACAGAGTGATGATGGGTCTAGGAAACTCCTAAATTAAATCTGTTAGGATATTGCTGTCTGTGGTACATTTCTTCCTTCTGTTAGCCAATGAAATCAAAAAGGATAGGTAGGAAGAGAAGAAAGTCAGGCTTTCTCCACTGTTCTGCTCTCTCTCTCTCTCTCTCTCTCTCTCTCTCTCTCTCTCTCTCTCTCGTCCGAATGCAAATTCAAAATATTGGTGGAAATCTTGAGGCATGCACAAATCAGATACAATTTTCAGGTAGGTAATCCATTAGTGAAAAAAGAAAGACAGTTAATTCATTAGGAGTCGATGTTTTTTACTCTCAGATTGTTATCTTTTTTTCTAGTCAGGAATTCCATGGTACCTCTGCTCTCCCTGGTGGCTTGAGGTTTTTCTGCAGCCCATATATTCTGATTTTCCTGTGACCAACCTGCCACCCCCACCTTCCTCACACACCTTAGGTTTCTCCAGGGATCTTTTTACAGTTTTAAAAGAGAATTTCCTAGATTATCTCCATCCACATCATCTCGAGTATTTGCTAATAGTTCAAATACCTGGTGCCCACCTTAGACATATTAAATCAGACTTTCTGATGCAGGACTCTAGAATGGATTTTTAACAATCTCTCCCGAGGATGTGATTCAGTCAGCAGAGCATCCTAGAAGAAGGCAACCTAAAGCTGTAGCTTCCTTTTTCTTCCTGTTTCCTTTTTGGAGAGAAGAGTAGGTCAGGAAGAGTGCTGGTCAGTAGCAGCAGCAGCAAGATAGGAAATGTAAATAAATACAATTGACAATCACAGGCTTAGCAGTAATCTTTTACAGCTTCTTAAACTGAGCCAAATTCTTTTTGTCCCCTGAGCCAAACTCTTAACAATCAAAATGGTGATAAACAACAAAAAATTGTATACTCCCTAAAAAGGGAAGGAATAAATTACTGGTAAACTTTGATTTGTCACTCTTACCTGAACCCTAAGAAAAGATACAGAGATCACGATTCCTGCCTATAAGAAATTTACAGCCTGCTTCAATTAATTAAATGAGTGATAATAGCAGTCTTCAAAATATACTTTGACCCTGAGGGACATTTAAAAATCTCTCTGTATATAATGCACAATTAAGTAGGGCTAAAATTCAGTCCACTGCCTTTACTGTGAATTGGACCTAAATGGCTTCTTATGTAAGACATGTTAAATAAAAGTAAAATCACAATTTTTCTTTATTGAATCACATTGTAATTAACATTTTTCTTGCATTTATAGGTGTTTATGTCTTACCTCCAATATGCATTGGATATATATTTGGTGGTTTAATTATGAAAAAGTTCAAGATTACTATCAAACAAGCCGCCTACTTGGCATTTTGGTTATCTTTCATTGACTATCTTCTCTACTTCTTGTGTTTTCTTATGATTTGTGATGAATCTTCAGTTGCCGGCTTAACCACCTCTTATGATGGGTATGTTTTTTACTAAGGAATGTTATAGACTTTGAGTAGTTAATACCATATTTTCTTGAATGATTACCCATAACCAGATCATTTGCTAATTGGAATTAATGGCAGTAATTCATGGTCTTTCATCTTTCTTTCATCTGTCAATTATACCTATAATTTCAGGACCCAGGTTTGTTAAAGAGGTTGGGAACATATCACAGGATTGGTGAGTTTATGATTGCGTGTGTGTGTGTGTGTGTGTGTGTGTATGTGTGTGTATGTGTGTGTGTCTTTGTGGTATTCTAGTAGACATTAAAGTGGATATCAAAAGAACTACCTATAGTTTTAGGTTGCATTAGGAATGTCATCTATATATTTTATAGTTCCATAAATGGGAAAATGAGGAGTTAACTGTACAGTCTCAATGGCCTATACATGTTTCCACAATAGGCTTAAATTTAGCATAACTGAATCCTGATGCAGAGTACATTAATTCATATATAAATTCACATATTTTATTTGTATAATTATGCTGCACTATTGACTAGTTTTAGATACATATTTTGAGGGTTATCTGGGTCTGTAGGAAGGTTGGCTATGCTAGAGACTGTGTTCCCAGTGAGCAGGCCCACTCTCCACAGCCTTTCACGGAGTAAGGCTGTAGGACATGCTCCCTGGTTGCGTGGGGTCCCTGCCTGGAGTCCCTGGCTGAACAAGGCTGTAGAGTGCGTTCAGCCACTGGGCAGGGCTATAGGCTGGGCTCTGCTTCTGGACAGTACTGTAGGCTTGGTTCATAGTCCGGCAGTATTATGGGCTACACCCCAAGGTTGCCCTGGACTATTTGGTTATGTGGAGCGAGGAGCTACACTTTACCAGTAGAGCAGGACTCCTAGCTTGGCTCCCTGCCTTAGTGAGGCTTAGGATGGGCTTGATGTCTGCCCGGGGTCCCTGGCTAGGCTTCCTGGATGGATGGCTGGTCATCAAGATGGCAACATTGGTTGTTCCTCATTTCAGTTCCTGATACATTTTTATTTTGGAAGAATGTATTAGTTTACACATGTAGGTATGTTTCTGGAACTAAATGTATTATCTATATTGTATGTTGAACTTACAGATTTTGATCTTAAAGCAAACCCTTGAAATTTGCTTTTATAAGCAAATTGTTACTTTCCACCCTCTGGATCAACCACAGGGATTAGGTCAACTTTATTTTTGAGTTCCAATAATACCTGGAAAAAACATCTTCCATATGGTAGGCACTCAATTAATGCTTGTTGATTGGCTGTTTATGTGAACTAAATCATGGAAAAAGTGCCTATGTAATCCCTGATGCCTTTTCTGCCACATCTGTAGTGCCCAGGTCACATATTGATGGTTAGAAGATTTGTGTTTCTGTTTAGGGGAGGAGTAACTGTGGACTGAAATGAAAAAAGAAAAAAACAAGGAAGAAAAGAGAAAATGCTCTAACAGTCTTTCAATATTCATGGCATTATTTTAAATCATTTCAGAATGCAACAAGATTCACATGTTGGAAATGCCATCCTTGCTGACTGCAATATGGATTGCAACTGTCCAACTAAAATATGGGACCCTGTGTGTGGAAGCAATGGTTTGTCATATATGTCAGCTTGTCTAGCTGGTTGTAAGACATTTGTTGGAACAGGACTAAAAATGGTAACACAACTTAACCTATTGGCTTTTTTTTTTTTTTAAGCAGAAATTTTGTTTGATGAACTGCACTGGCACTTGCCAATGTGAACTGGGCCACATGTGATAAAAGTACAATTAAAGTCTTTCTTTAAAGGCAAATTAATTTTTTGTGGAAAAATATGATTTTTTTCATAAACTCACTTGATTTACCCGTTATTTCTTAGATCTTATTTTAAACTTATGAGCAATGATCTTTAATTTCATAGCAGTTGACATTATTACTCAGATAATTTGTTAAAAAAATAATCTGTTCCCTGCTGGTGTGGCTCAGTGAATTGAGCACCAGCCTGAGAACCAAAGGACTGTGGGTTCGATTCCCAGTCAGGGCACGTGCCTGGGTTGCAGGCCAGACGCCCAGTTGGAGGCATGTGAGAGGCATTGATGTTACTCTCCCTCTCTTAAAAAAAAAAAAAATAAAGAACAACAATAACAACAATGTGGACTGAAATATTTTTATCATTGAGATAAATTTGGCCATTGTGATCCCAATTATCCAGCTAATTGTTCAGCTGATTATTTTTTTCTGTGCCTATGTATGTATGTATTTTTTTGTGTTTTTCACATTTTGAAGGCTTTATAAAATAAAATTAGGCATGTTTTCTTGCCTAAAATGGTGGCTGGTGATCAAAGTAAAATATAAATTTTGATTTTTTTCAAAACCTAGGAGCATATAAGATTGAAAATGGATTAACTTTAGACTGTGTTTTTCAATAAACCATAATGTTTGAAACAAAGCTTTATTTCAAATATCTAAATATTTCAATGGAAAATTCTGAAACAAATTTTGTTTGTCATACTTAATATTGTGGAAAAACAGTATCTATTTTTAACTTCAGGCTAGCTGAGCTATTGCAAATTTATTCCATGTATTTAAAGAGAAATACCATATTTCTGAAACTACCCTTCTATGTTTTGTTTCTCATTAAGATCCCAAGAGACACCTCAAAGGAGATGAGAATAAAGGAAATAAACCGTTTACATCTTAATTCATGGTTGATGTAGAAAATATTTGAGATTTGTGTTTAAGGTTTTCTTCCTTAAAGAGGATGATATATTATTCTCCATCAGGTGTTTCAAAACTGTAGCTGCATTCAAACCTTAGGGAATTCATCTGCAGTTCTTGGGCTGTGTGACAAAGGACATGACTGTTCCATGATGCTCCAGTACTTCTTAATATTGTCATCAATCAGCAGTTTCATTTATTCTTTATCTGCTATTCCTGGATATATGATTTTCCTGAGGTACATGAATTATTATTTTTTATTTAGAATCCTTTCTGGCCGTTTATTAAGGTGACTTGCTAGGAAAGCCAGTTGGAACCCATGATGTCTAAGAATTCAGTGCTCTACCATGTCATTTGTTGAGAGTTTTGCATTACACACTGTTAAGCTTTATGAAATGTTGAAGATAGCACTATAAATGTTCATCTCTTGGTTTTTCCTTTTGGTTTTTTTTGCTTCCTTATTTCTTACAGTTGATTTAGTGAGATTCTCATTGCTTAACATGAGAAGAGACACATTTATATTTTATATGGCTTAAAATATAAAATGTTCATTTTGGCAGTAGGTAGTGATTGCCCAGCAGTCATAGCCTATGGTCCAACCTATAGAGACAGTGGGCTGAAGCTGTTAGGAGCCCTCATTTCACCATTTACTATCTACTGGGCATTAGTAGGTAATTGGACCTTTCTGAGCTCCACCTTTTTAAAATAAAATGTGGGTATAATAATAAATGCTCAAGTCTCTTATCAGGCCATTATGAGACACAAATAATGGAAGACTTACTAAAACTAGGAAATTACAGAGGTAGGATTCAAACCTACCTCTTGTGTGCTGTCTCTTGTATTTGTGTGTTGTCAGTTATAAGTATTCTTCATGCCTAATAAATGAAGTTTGCACTTATTTCTCTTGTCTTTATTTTTAAATGGACCTCAGAAGCAGACTTAAGTTAATCATAAGTTTCAGTTCCATAGTACATTATTGTCATAGATTGGAGTAAGGTTTCTCTCTTGTTTTATTTTTCTGTATTTTTATAATTTTCATTTCACTCCCCAAGTCCTCTAACCATAAGTACCCACAAACCAAAATTAATTTATTATTTATTAGTGTGTTATATAACTTCCATATATATGGAAACTTTTAATAGGTACCTTATTATTTGTTACTTCATTTTTATGTTCACAGAACATAATCTGAAAGCTGTGGAGTTTTAAGGGGAACTATTGAGGCTTTCTTTGGCACCAAGCCTTGGTTAATTTCTGAGTGTTTTATGCTTACCTTCTGCATTTGGTTATATTTCCTCTTTGACTGAAATAAATCTGTATTATCTAAATTTTATAAATCCATAATTGCTTTTAGTCTGCTTAATCCATCAGCGTTTCAGGTATGTATGTTAAAATTTACATATTCGGAGGCTGTATTGGAGAATACAGATGTACAGTTAATCAATATATGTACTCCTACCAGCACAATGTTTTCATCATTTATTTTAAGGAATTTTATTTGGTTCAAACTGCAGTTCTATGTTTCTTTTTCTTTACTCGCATATAATTTTCCTTCCTTTTAATTTTAATCATCAATTTTTCATTTTACCTCATAAATAGTTGGCTAGATCTGATTTTGTAATCTGAGACCAGTGAGTTTAATGTACTTATATTTATTATAATTATAGTGATAAGGCTCTTTTTGTCATTTTATTTCATGTATTTTGTTTATTTGACTTTCTTTTTGCTTCTTTTTATTGTTCTCCATTGTGAATATTGGGTTTTTCTTCTGTTTTGAAAGTTGTCTCCTTCAAATGGGTAACCTGATTATTGAAATTCTTAGCCTTATTTCTGTTTCTCTCAGCAGTTTCAAAACTTCTTAGTATTAATAGTCACTCCCTGATAAGACAAGCACTTAATCATACTCTCAGCTCTCTTCATGTTTCTATTCCTCAATCTCTTGCCAAAAGTGTAATGAAGAGTTTAATAATTGGATTTTATTCATTAAATCTTTTTAGGTGTATGAAGCCTGAAGAGAAGTCTCTTGGTGTGGGATTACAAACATTTTCCACAAGAGTATTAGGTAAAAGTAGTTATTTTTTCCAACATCATATCAGATCATTATTCAACATTAAGTAAATTAAATCACTCTCCCAGAGTAACAGTTGAGCAAACACCGATCCTGCTTTAACCAGCACTCTGTAATTAGTGTAACACAAATAGAGAACATCTCTTTTTACTTAAAAAAGTCTTATCTGACCTTAATTTTATTTTTCATCTATTGGATTTGAAAATCCCATGAACAGGAAATGCTATGTTAAATGGGCACATGATTGGACCAAAACATTACAGGAACAAAATATAATCATTAATTCGATGTTTTCCTCTAGTGGTAGGTTTTATGTACCATTTGTCCATAAGATTACTCATCCTTTAGAATCTAGAAACTTTAAGGGTAAAGGTAATTTTGAATTTCTAAAGAAAATTTAAAGTATTAAATTTAGAGTTTGTTAAACTTTGTTTTACAAATAGAGGAAATTGAAACACTTCCAAACAAAATAATGTATCTTAATTTTTACCTTGCTGACGGATTTCTCTCTCTCCTTTTCATTGTAGCTGGAATTCCTGCACCTATCTATTTTGGAGCTCTAATGGACACTACATGTTTACACTGGCCAACTTTTAAATGTGGTGAGTCAGGAGCATGCAGGTTATATGATTCTACCACCTTCAGGTAAAGATAACTTCTTAAGACTTGCTTTCTTAGTATAAACAGCATAAAATGGCATCAGAGTGTCAAATATTTTCTTTGTCAAGTGACTAGTCAACATTTTTGCCTCCTTTCCAGAATAGATATTGATACTTATCTCTATTTTTATTTATATACTAGAATTTTATTTCCTCAATATTTTCAAAGTACTTAATGAATAAAGCAACAGAGGGGAGGAAAAAGGGGGTGGATGTAATACAACAACAATAAAATTAAAAAATAAAAAGAAAGACAGACAGAAAGAAAGAAAGCATGGATAATTTCCTTAACCGAACCTTTCAGAATGTTGTTTGTTAAACAGTTGCAGTCAATATATTGAAGGTAATGGCTGTACGTAAGTTACTTATCTAAATTATATTATTCTGTAAAGCAACATTTTTCATCTCATGGCACATGTAAATTACTAAAATTCTGTGGTAAAAAAAATCTATGACAAAAAATAGGTATAATTTTGATTCATTCACACACCTATTGTTGTGTTGGTTGTTGTCACTTTTTTAATTTGACAATTAAGGGAAAAGAGGTCAGTGCCCCTGACTAATAGACAGGTATTGCATGTTTTAAACTTTTGCAGTGCACCAGTGTGCCTGCAGTAGCACACCAGTTGCTCTAAACTATCTCCATTTCATCTTACATCATTTTAGTACCTTACTAGCTTGAATCTTTACTTCCCTGTGCCATCTACCTTGGATCTCCAGAATGATACTTGTCCTCTCATTAAATTTCACTGACACGATATTCTCATATCTCTTAAAGGCTTATTTTTTTGTTAATATAGATATGATTTTGAACAAAACATATGATAACATTAACCTAGTTTTGAACAGAATTCTTCCATTTTTAATGTTTCCTTTAAGTTCTTTTTCATTTGCTACCTAAATGTGTTTTAATTTTGAGTTACGTTCTCTTGATGGGGCAGTAAGAAAAAGCTTTCATTTACTAAGAAAAAGTTTAGTTTTGTTTAAAACATTCTAAGATCTGCCCTGGCTGATGTGTCTCAGTGGTTTGAGCTCTGGCCTGTGAACCAGAGAGTTGCTGGTTCGATTCTTAGTCAGGGTACATACCTGGGTTGTGGGCTGGGTCCCCAGTTGGAGGCACATGAGACACAATTACACATTGATGCTTCCCTCCTCTTTTTCCCTCCCTTCCCTTCTTTCTAAAAAGACATAAATAAAAATATTAAAAAAAAACATTCTAAGACCTTATATTGATCAGTAAAAAGACTGTCAAGGACATCACTGTTGAGAACTGGAAAGAGAACAAACAAGACAGCATGAGATTCAGGTCTTCATCAGTCCCCCTTTTTCCTGCAGTGCCACAGGGGTCAGGTGAAGGTGGGTCCAGCTATGTACTGTGCAGGCAATGAATTTGCATCATAGCTGGGAAACCCCAATTACTAGTGTGGGTTGTCTTCATCCTGCTACTTGGATTCCTGTAAATAGTAGCCTTAATTAAGTGCTATTTGAGACGAAATAATTATGTAGTTGGTACCATCCTCTGTTAGTCCAATTAATTAGGATGGCTGATAAAGTGTGCTCATGAGAAAATTCACCATAAACTAATATAGTGTAGAAAAAAGAGGTCGATGTTGGTAGAGAATTCTCCATGGTTCCCTTGCATCTCTGCATAGCTTGTTAGTAGAGGCTTTTGACCTAGAATACCTTTTCAAGTATGTTTGAACAGTACATGACCTTGGAAGATGTAGAGAGTATTACCTTCTGGAGCAGAGTGTCCAGGATGATGAAGGTAAAAATCTCCTTTTGGGGCTAACATTGGCAGATTTGTTTGTAACTCATTTAAAAGTTTGGGATTACCTAAACTTAAGATTTTTTTAGCTGTGTTCTAACTCCACTGTGTGTACAACATTCAACTAAGCCTCGTTCTCTGTCACCCCTTTGGGACTTGGGGATTAAGGATAATTTACCTGGACATTAAGCTTGCAGGAAAAGTCTTTTGTCTCTGACCACAAAGTCTTGCACCTTCTGCCAGCATCCATGCAATTATGGCAAACTAGCCCTTTGGCTTGAAATCCAGGTAAAATCTAAAGCTCTTTTATAATTTTTGAGAACAGAAATACTGATTAACTTTAAATTTTGCCAGAATTTAAGAATAATCACTTACACTTATTCCCATTAATAGAAGGGAGAAATATTAAGAAACATTCAATGTAATAAGAAACAGGAAAATAAAAACACACAAAATAAGTTTAAAAATAAGCCTACATATACCAGGTTTCACAATAAATGTAACCAATTGAACTTGCTTTGTAAATGTTAGTGATTTTCATATTAGAGTTTTCAAAATTATAGCTATATGTTGTTTATAAGAGAGAGACTAAAAACTATAATGCAAAGAAATGGTGAAGGCAAAGGTCAGAAAAGACATTCCAGGAAGATTTTAAATTAAGCTTAATATATATATATATATATATATATATATATATATATATATATATATAATGTTTTTTAATGATTTTATTTCATTATTTTTAGAAAGAGGGGAAGGGAGAGAGGCAGAGAGGGAGAGAGACATCAATGTATGGTTGCGTTTCACCTGCCTTCAGCCACAGACCTGACTGGAGACCTGGTTTGCAACCTTGTTATGTGCCCTGGCTGGGGAATGGAACCTGTAACCTTTGGGTTCACAGGCCGGTGGTGCCTTATCCACTGTGCTACCTGCCAGGGCTCACAAGCTTAATTTATATTAATGAATATGAAACAAAATAGAATTTAAAGTGAAAAGGATAATAGAGTTAAAGAGGATATTACTTAATAGTAAAAGAAACATGTTACCAAGAATATATAACAGCAATGAGCCCATATAACTCTATATCAATAGTACCTCAAATAAATAAAATAAAATTCACAAAATTACAGTAAAAAATCTACAGCCAGAGCAGAAAATTTCAACACATTTCTCCAACAAATGAATATGAAATATAGACAAAAAATTAGTGAGGGTACAGAATATTTGAACCACCAAATTGCATAGGTTATCTCATAGATAGATAGCAATTTTTAACCCAATGATTAGAATACATATTATTCTCACATCTATCAAAAAAATTTATAAAAATTGACCAAGTACTATGTCACAAAGAAATTTTTTTCAAAAATCTAAATATTGGTACTTTATAACTAACCTCTGTTTTCTGTCCCTAGTACAATGGAATGAGAAATCTATGATAGAAATATTGCTGAACACCACATGTCTGGAATTACACATAGATCTAAAATTAAATTATAATAAAAATAATTGACTAGAACTCTATGTCAGTGAAAACATGGAATAGGAAAACTTATGATGAAGCTCAATCAGTACTCAAAAGTATATTTAGAACTTTAAATATATATTAAATATATTTAAAAGATTATATATTACTGAACTCAAAGTTTGAAAAAGAACAACCTGATAGGTGATTCAGTAAGTTACATGTTGATGTAATTCCCAGATCAAACAGGAACAATAGATACAATATATTATTATAATTTCAAAAGGACATATCCAGGTTCAAAGACAAAATAAACATCATCCTGGACATCCTGTTTGCTGAACCAGAAATTGAACAGAAACATAAAGGGAGTAAACACAACTGAGTTCAAAGGCTGAATGTGAAGACTCTAAGCTTAGAAATAGGCAGTGTGGTTTCTGGGAGATCAGCTTCCAAATGAAGAATAAAATACTTCGTAAGAGTTAACAGACTAGATCCAGAGTTAATGCTTTAATCTAAGTAGTTGGGTAGAACACCCTTGGACTTGGTTGAATAGTGTTCCTCCAAATTTCATGTCCACCTATAAACTCAGAATATTTTATTTGGATAATAAACACAAACCAGAGAGCAAAAAATGGGAAAATGTGGCTGCATATAAAATTCAAAATTTTCTTCGCAACAGAAGACACTTTAGACACAGAAGAATGATGGAACATAACTTGCAAGCATAGGAACTCTCATACACTACTGATGGTAAATAAAGACCATAAAGAAAACTATCAGGCAATATTTACGAAGTTACATACTTCATACTCTAAGACCCTCAGCTGTATTTTAGAGAAGCACTTGTTCACATGCACAAGGAAACATGTAAAAGGTTTATTGCAGGAATGTAGGTATTAGAAAAATATAAGCAATCAAAGTGTCCAACAGGAAACCAGATTAACAAGTGTGGTGTTGTTTTCAGAGAAACCCTGGTTCTTGCTGATGCATGTAAAGAATTATAGGTCAACAAATGTATTAGTATGCAAACAAAGTTTGTTAGTAAATGGGAGAGCAAAAACAAGGGTGGCCAAAGGCCAGGGTGGTGGCTCTGGCCTGGTGGTCAGCAGCCTGAATCCTTTGTTCTGAGGACTTATATAGTTGGCAGGATGACGGTGAAGACGTTAAATATGGATTGACAGGCAAAGGTGGTGCCAACTTTCCAGGACTGGGGCATGGATACCTACAGGTACTAATGGGCTTCTTTCTTCAGGCACTATGGCCTTTCAGACCTTGGGATGTAAACACAGTTTCAAAGGCTTTCCTTCCCAGTTAATGGAAAGGACATAGAATTCCAAGGACTTTTCTCTTCCCATGCTAACATAGTGTTTCTTGTGATATTGAAACACCTGACCTTATTATCAGACCAGGCCGAGGTCTGCTATTCATTCTCCTACAACAGTGTGTTCATACAAAGGAATATGGTGCAACCTGTAAAAAATAAAGTGAAACTGCATGCATGAACATCGTTTAAAAATGGTGAGCTGATATAGGAATTCTCTGAATAAAACGTACAGTAGTATTATGCCAAATTTTAAAATGCAAAAACATGTAAAAATAATTGTGTATTTCATGAATATATAATTATCCTTTGGAAAACTATGAAAAATAAACTAGCAACAGAATCCGTAGTGTTTAGCATCGTGTTACGTCTGGGATGGGTAAAGGCAGTAGGGTCAGAGGAGTACGCAATGGCCTTAATTGTATTAATATTTACTTCTGAATTGGGCTGAAATAAAAGTAGCAAAATTTAGTCATTTGAAAAACCTGGGCGGGTAAGTAAATGTAACAGAACCCTTGGGGGTTTTTCAGTTTTAATTGGCCTATTTTGCCTGCCATCAAGAAAAACTCTTCATAGCAGAGTTTGGTGAAAAGGTATTTAGTTTATGTAAAGGTTATACAAATTTAGATTAAAGGTGCAATTCTGCCGTTCAGTACTGCTCCCTTTAAAAACACCCAAGATATAGTCTTGCCAGATCCGGCCAATTTTAAAATAGATAAGCAAAAGGTATCATCTTTCAGAAGCACAGAAATTCACAGCTTAGCATTTTCCAGGTATAATTCCAAGTTCCCCGGCAGCTGCTGTACTCAATTAGGGGAAGGTCTTGCACACACTCCCTAACTCTTTCACAGCAAGTAATTCCCTGTCTCTGCGCAAAATGCATGTCCCTTCCCCACCAACCAAGTGAGTTCATTCCTATTCCTCAGTCCACAAGTCTGTCTGCAGGTCTGGGGTGGGGAGGTAGGGGCTTAATGGCTGCCACCTTATTTTAATTCCCGGATTGCAGCCTTTGAGTCATGGGTACAGTAAACAGTTCTTCCCACTGACAAAATTTTGCCCGGCACTGTAAGCTTTTTTGGTCACTATCCTCTGGGTAAGGCCCCTCCTATTTTCTTGGCACAAAGGACAATGGCTAGCCCACTGAGCCTCACCCCATGCCCCATTTCCAAACCGCAAAGAGTGGGAGATTTTGGCTTTCTCCCACTCTGTAATATAAAGACTTTTTAAAAATATGAATTCTTGAAATATTTCATAATAAAAGAAAAATTTGGAAGTAGAAAGATGAAAATAAAAAACACAAATTATTAGACATTGTAAATGTTACCCAAGATTTTTAAATCATGCTTTTTGAAAAGCTTAAATATAATAATGACAATTCTCTGGAAAGACATAGAAAGGTGACACAAATAAACACCAGGGAGACAGACAGCCCAATTAAAATATGGGCAAAGGACCTGAACAGACAACTCACTGAGGAAGATATACAAAGGACCCAGAGGCATATGAAAGAATGCTCAACATCACTAGCCATCAGAGAGATGCAAATTAAAACCACAGTAAATACCACCTCACACCTGTCAGAATGACAATCATCAACTAATCAACAAACAACAAGTGTTGGCGAGGATGTGAGGAAAGGGAACCCTGGTGCACTGTTGGTGGGAATGCAGGCTGGTGCATTTCTTTAAAAAACTAAAAATGGAACTGCCTTTTGATCTAACAATTCCACTACTAGGACTATACCTGAAGAACCCTGAAATAACAATTCAGAAGAACCTATGTACACCTATGTTCATAGCGGCACTATTTACAATAGCCAAGTGCTGGAAACAGCCTAAGTGCCCTTCAGTGGATGATTGGATCCAAAAACTTTGGTACATTTACACAATGGAATACTACACAGCAGAAAGAAAGAAGGAACTCCTAACCTTTGCAACAGCATGGATGGAACTGGAGAGTATTATGCTTAGTGAAATAAGGCAGTCAGTGAAAGACAAATACCATATAATCTCACCCATTACAGGATAATAATGAACAAAACAACAAGCAAAACAGAACCAGATATATGAATGTAATGAATAGACCTTCAGTGGGCAGGGGGAAAGGGGATGGGGGGAGGGGGGAGGAAGAGGCAAAGAAGGGGAGCAGTTTAGACAAGGAACTAGTATGGAAGAACCATGGACATGGACAACAAGTGGGATTGACTTTAGGGGGAAGTGGGTGGGTAGGGAAGGTGACTGAGGGGAGTAAAAAGGAGATGGATGTAATACAACAACAATAAAATTAAATTTAAAAAAGAATAAAAAAAGGGAATATAAGTATGGTAATGTATATACATTTTAGATATAACAATTTGGAAACATTAAATAAGAATTTTCTAAACAAATACATTACCAAAATTTTACTATAACTATGTAAAAGGCATGAACATTTTTATACCTATTTAAACTGAATCGATCAAAGTTCCCATCGCTAAAAGCACCAAGTCCTAGTGCTTGTATGGCAAGTCTTACAAATCCTCAATGAACTGATGATAATCAGTGGTAATTCTTTGGGAGTGTCCTCGTTAAACATTGGAATAAAAATGCAATTACTGTCAGTATTAAATTTAAGTTAGAGGGTCTAGTCAATGTAAAATAAAATAAAAATAACAAAAGATTAGAAAGGAAGAAAAATATTGGATTTTCTGGATGAAAAATTTAAAAGAAAACCATTTTAACAAACAATAAGAAAGTTTTGAAAAGTAGCTTATTTATTTTATGATCAACATGCAAAACAATGAGCTGCTGCTGTCCTTATGGTAATAAAATATTAACAATTAAAGATAAGCAAAACTGATTTGTATTCACCACACTATGTAAGACTTAATATGTTTTAACTTTTTTTTTGATAGATACCTCTACCTTGGATTGCCAATAACACTAAGAGGAGTAAGCTTTATTCCAGCGATTTTGATCCTAATTATTTTGAGGAAATACGATCTACCTGATGAAAACGTCTCCTCAGGAACTGTACCCATAGAGGCAAAGGTTACAGGGAAGGAAAATGCATGCCAGGAAATGGACCAAATTTCCAAAATTTTGAATAATGACGAATTGAAAACTAAACTGTAATGCCTTATTATATCATGTTTTCCAGAGTTGGAGTACACACTGTAACTTGCTTGTTTTCAAAATCAATAGAGGTACTGCAGCTGACTTCTTCTTGTCTTTAAGAACCTCAAAAAAAAATAATTTTTTTTCTTTACTTAAGATACTGAAAAAATGTTCAGTGATGGTATTTCTGACACATTAATGGCATTTGAGGTTTTCCTCAGATGAACATGTATAATGATCCTCAAAACAGAATATTAAAGCCAGCTTTATTTTTATGTTAAAACTGCAATTTCTTTTTTATGCTCCTAAGAGTATATTTCTGAAATCTCCTTTTCCAAATGGTTCTAAAATTCTTCTGTTATGGAAATCTATTTAATTCCATTAAATTTCTGCATTGATATTGGGATTGTTTAGAGACTGAAATTCGCATTCTATTTATGTGACTGTTTAAGTATTTCATTCTATTTATTACTTTCAATGAAAAGAAGCCTACATCTTCTTGTTTTATTTTGAAATTGTTATTTTTCCTTAAATATATTTTATTTATTTTGCTATTACAATTGTCCCAATTTTCCCCCCTTGCCCTGCTCCACCGAGTACACCATTTCCTCCAGCAATGCCCCTCTTAGTTCATGTCCATGAGTCATGCATATGAGTTCTTTTGATTCTCTATTTTCTTTGTTCTTCTCAACATTCCCGTCTATTCTGTAACACCAATGTGTACTTTTTTTTTCCTTGCACATCTAGACAATTAACCATTTAATTACTGCCTTCTGTCAGCTTCTCAAAGATTAATTCAAAGTTTTCTTTTCATTATTTAAAAATGACTACATTAATTTGTTTGTTTAAAGAATTACTCTTTTTTTTTTTTTTTTAAGATTTTATTTATCATTTTTGGAGAGAGGGGAAGGGAGAGAGGCAGAGAGGGAGATAGACATCAATGTATGGTTGCCTTTCACCTGCCTCCAGCTGAGGACCTGGCTGGAGACCAGGCTTGCAACCTGGTTATGTGCCCTGGCTGGGAATTGAATCAGCAACCTTTGGGTTCACAGGCCGGTGCCTTTATCCACGGTGCTACCAGCCAGGGCCCTAAGTAATATGTATTTTAACATTACCAAACACATGCAAAAATATAGTTACACACATACACATTTTTACACATATTTAAAATACATACTGGATTTTGAAGAGTTAATACAAAAAATTTTAAATATGCCGATAGCTTATATAATTATTACATGTTAACTGATAATATTTTAGATATATTGTAGCAAATTAAGCAGTTCTTTTTCTTCTTTCATACTTATTTTACTCTGGAATGCTATTTTTGTGAAATATATCAGAGAAAAGGTATATTGCAAAATTCTTGTGAAAGTTGTCTAGAGACCATGCCAAACCCATTCAAATTCAAAAATGAATTTGTTTTTTGAGTCAGATCCTCCCCCCTCCAATAATACAACTCAACTTCATTTTAAACTACTGGAGCTACAACTTATTCTTTTTGGAATTTTCCATCTTAAATAGTAAATTGATTATTTATTTATTTACTTATTGGCTATGTACAGGTATTACTTCTTTCAATACCCTCTGTTTTTCCTCTACATGATTTCTACAAGTTGAAACCTTCAGAAATAATGGTCCTTGCAGTGCTCAGCTGGTCCTCAGAGTAGAAATTATTATATCTATTAAGTTAAGGTAAAAAATAAAAATCCCTAGGATTTAAATACTTTTGTGGAATAGTATTCTAGCTATTTTTTGAACTTGTGGTTGACCTCCTATGTGGTCCTAAACTACCCCCTGAACTATTTAAGAGTTTGTCAAGGTAGAGATTAGGTATGTTCACATTTCAATAATAGAGTTTATCATAGCATTAATTCCTTTTCCCAAGCATCCCCAGTTTGGGGGCCTTCATAATTGGAAATGTAT
Organism: Noctilio leporinus; assembly: GCA_004026585.1. Lineage (NCBI taxonomy): Eukaryota > Metazoa > Chordata > Mammalia > Chiroptera > Noctilionidae > Noctilio > Noctilio leporinus. The sequence goes on from PVIW01003726.1 coordinate 35,160, forward strand.
ATTTCCATGATCTATTTGAAAGGAATTTTATCTAATTTATTAACCTTAATATGAGGATATATATTGCCTACATACACAAATCATATAGTTTATTAGTTTATAACTTCCATCCAAATTGGTCTTCATTCTCGGCATCTTTTCTAACCTAAACGTTGACTGATTTCACAATACACCAACAACCAATTGGTTGCTATTTAAAACATAAATTGCTAACAAAATCTATATATTACACACCCACAAATAAGCACATATTTTGTAACAGTGAATAAGAAAGATACCATGTCTTCTATGTAATGTACATCCACATTTTCTTACCTTTTTCTTCTTCTTTAACTGCATTTGATTTTTCTGAGTTATTGCAAGTAACATGATTTTCCCATATTATGAAATAATTCCAATCTAAGAAAACTTAATCTGCAGTAATGCAGATACAAGTAATATACAAAATTATACCTTATTTAGTAAAATCTATTTATAACAAGATCATTTTAAAACATTCATAAGTTAAAGTTGGTTCTTATTCATTCAGCTACCCTATGTCTTTTGATTGATGTATTTAATCCATTTATCTTTAAGGTTATTATTGATAGGTACTTACTTACTCATTATCTATTTTTCCCTTTGTATCTGTGTTCCTATATGCCTATCTGTTTTTTCATCTTCTTTTTTTAAATTTAATTTTATTATTTTTGTATTACATCCATCCGCTTTTTGCTCCCCTCTGTCCCTCTCCCCACCCACCCATTCCCCCCAAAGTCAATCCCACTTGTTGTCCATGTCCATGGTTCCTTTATACTAGGTTCTTGTCTAAACTGCTGCCCTTCCTTGCCTCTTCCTCCCCCCTCCCCTCAACCCCCTTCACCCTGACCACTGAAGGCCTATTCACTGTATTCATATACTTGGTTCTGTTTTGCTTGTTGTTAGTTTTGTTCATTATTGTCCTGTAATGGGTGAGATCATATGGTATTTGTCCTTCACTGACTGGCTTATTTCACTAAGCATAATACTCTCCAGTTCCATCCATGTTGTTGCAAAGGGTATGAGTTCCTTCTCTCTTTCTGCTGTGTAGTATTCCATTGTGTAAATGTACCAAAGTTTTTTGACCCAATCATCCACTGAAGGGCACTTAGGCTGTTTCCAGCACTTGGCTATTGTAAATAGTGCTGCTATGAACATAGGTGTACATAGGTTCTTATGCATTGGTGTTTCAGGATTCTTTGGATATAGTCCAAGTGGAGGAATTGCTGGATCAAAAGGCAGTTCCATTTTTAGTTTTTTGAGGAAACCCCATACTGTTTTCCACAGTGGCTGCACCAGCCTGCATTCCCACCAACAGAGCACGAGGGTTCCCTTTGCCCCACATCCTGGCCAACACTTGTTGTTTGTTGATTTGCTGATGATTGCCATTCTGACAGGTGTGAGGTGGTATCTTGTTGTAGTTTTAATTTGCATCTCTCTGATGACTAGTGATGTTGAGCATTCTTTCACATGCTTCTGGGCCCTTTGTATATCTTCCTCAGTGAGTTGTCTGTTCAGGTCCTTTGCCCATATTTTAATTGGGCTGTCTGTCTCCCTGGTGTTGAGTTACATTAGTTCTTTATATATTTTGGAGATCAGACCCTTGTCTGAGGTATCATTGGCAATTATCTTTTCCCATACAGTTGGTTCCCTTTGAATTTTGCTGATGTTTTCTTTAGCTGAACAGAAACTTTTCAATTTGATATAGTCCCATTTGTTGATTTGTTCTTTGATTTCCTTTGCCCTTGGTGAAGTATCAGTAAACATATTTCTGCGTAGGATATCCGAAAGTTTACTGCCTATATTTTTCTCCAGGACCTTTATGGTGACACTGCTTATGTTTAAATCCTTTATCCATCTTGAGTTTATTTTGGTGTATGGTGTAAGTAGGTGGTCTAGTTTTATCTTTTTGCATGTTGCTGTCCAAGTCTCCCAAAACCATTTGTTGAAGAGACTGTTTTTACTCCTCGTCATCTTCTTTAAAAAGAGCCCTTTAGCATCTCTTGCAGTGCTGCTTTGGTGGAGATATATTCTTTAAGCCTCCTTTTGTCTGGGAAACTCCTTATTTCACCTTCTATTTTGAATGGGAGCCTTGCTGGATAGAGTATTTTTGGTTGCAGGCCTTTGTTTTTCATTGCTTGAAATATTTTTTTGCCATTCCTTTCTGGCTTGTTGTGTTGCTGTTGAGAAATCAGCTGATAACCTTATGGGAGCCCCTTTGTATGTTCTAAGCTGTTCCTCTCTTGCTGCTTTTAGGGTTCTCTCCCTGTCTTTGAAATTTACCCTTTTCATGATGATGTGTCTTGGAGTGGGCCTGTTTGGGTTCATCTTCCTTGGGACCCTCTGTGCTTCCTGAGTTTGCATAACTTTTTATCTCCTCAAGTTAGGGAAGTTTTCTGTCACTACTTTTTCAAAGAGGTTTTTTATCCCTTGCTCCTTTTCTTCTCCTTCTGGTATCCCTATGATAAAGATGTTATTACATTTCATGTTGTCCTGCAGCTCTCTTAAAACCTCTTCATTCTTTTTCAGTCTTTTTTCAGTTCGTTGTACTGCCTGGGAATTTTTTTCTACATTGACCTCCAGCTCGCTGATCTGATCCTCTGCTTTTTCTAACCTGCTTTTGATTCCCTCTATTGTGTTCTTCAATTCAGAAATGATATTCTTCATTTCCTCCTGGCTCTTATTGATGGCTTCTATGTCCTTTTTAATGCTGGCGTAGTTCTTAATAAGTTCCTTGTGGCTTCCTTGGAGCTCTTTGTAGTTCCCTGGTGTTCTTCATAGTTTCCCTGGAATTGGTTGTAATTTTCTTTGAACTCACTGAGCTCATTGAACTTCTCTATCATCACTATTTTGAATTCCATGTCTGATAGTGTGCTTGCCTCTATTTCATTTTGTACCCTTCCTGGGGATTCATCCTTTCCTTTCACTGAGTGATTTTTTCTTTGTCTCCCCATTTTAGGTGACTCTTGTTTGTTCCTGCTTCTTAGATTGGTCTGCTTTGACTTACTGTCTTAGTAGTGTGACCTTCAGTGGTGTAGAGGTGCACTTATTTTACTTCCTGGATCTGTGCTTGGTGACGTCAGCTCCTGTCCCAGTCTGGGCCTAGTCAGCCAGTTGGAGACTACCAGAGATCCACTGTCTTTGTCTACTTTAGTTGTTAATCCAATCAGCCTGTGATCAGTGTTCAGTTTTAGGCCCTCTGGGCAGGGCAGATGAATTCAGTTGTCAATCCAATCAACCCGTGTTCTGAGGTCAAGTTCAGGCACAGCTGGGTTGGGCGGATTAATTCCTATGGTGAGGCTGTGGTTTCCCCTCAGTTTCCCAGCATTTGGAGAAAAGCGGTCTGCCCTCTGTATGGGGGATGGGTCTGCACTGGACTCATGGGCTGCTCCCTCAACTCTCCCCCTAAAGCTACTGACCCAAACTTTCCCCAAGCTTCCCTAGTCCACTCTGCCCTCCCTCTGCTGGAGCCCAGGTTAGATGGGTGCCTCTGTATTTTCGTGCATGGTTCCTTTAAGAATTCAGTCTCTCTGTCAAGCCAACTAAACCTGGTGGTTTTTTGCTTTTCACAGCTGGGTGCTGTTTACTCTCAGCCTAGTTGCTGCAGGCTGGGAAGCCCAGTTGGGGGTTTAGATCCCACTCTTCTCAGGTGGAGCCCCCTGCTGCTGAGATGTTTCTCTGTCCCTTCAGCAGCCACCAGTGGGAGCCCCACCGGCCTCTAGCATCTCTGTACTTCCTACCAGTCATGTTGTGATGAATCAGCTTTTCTGTTCTGTCCAGTTGGTGTTCCGTTGGTTATTCTGGATGATTTCTCCCCAATTAAGTTGTAATTCCAATTTGGTGTTGAGAGGGGATTGGTGTAGCTCCACTTACTTCGCCCGCCATCTCGGTTCTCCTGAAATTATTCTTTAATTCCTATTCATTCCATACGTGACTTTTTGAAAATAGCTTACTTATCAATGTGCCATCATATGCGTTCAGTTAATTCCTTATTTTATTATTCATGTCATATATTTGTTCATTTGGTTCAGAGTACTACCAAACAATCAGGTTACTAAAAATCATGTAGCAAGGAATGTTGGAATTTTTTTTCAGCCATTCAAACCAAATGACTCTCTGTTAAAAACAAGTATCTAAACCAAAGAATGAAAGGGTAATATTACAAAAAAACTGGTCCTTAAAGACTGCTTGTAGTGAAGATGTTGTCAAAGGAACATTTTGACAGACTTAAAAGGCCTCCTTAGACCACCCTTTATGCCACTCATGGTATCTTAACACACAAAACACTAATTTTTTTTTTAAAGATTTTATTTATTATTTCCAGAGAGGGGAAGGGAGAGAGGCAGAGAGGGAGAGAGACATCAGTGTGTGGTTCCCTTTCACCTGCCTCCAGCCATGGCTGGAGACCTGGTTTGCAACCTGGTTATGTGCCCTGGCTGAGAATCAAACCAGCGACCTTTGGGTTCGTAGGCCGGTACCCTATCCACTGTGCTACCAGCCAGGGAAAACACTAATTTTTCATAAACCATTTTAGAGAATGAAACTTTCTGAAAGTAGCGTCTGTTATGAAATTAAAGTTAATGAAATTCAAGATATACATTTAAAACTAAATCTACTTTATAAAACATAAAACTAAATATACTCACAGTATTATTTTATAACTTATTGATAAGATATAAAATACAAGCACCTTATGGAAAATACCGAGTTTTGGGCTTATTCTTTATCGCATAGAAATTCTATTATATAGATGTAAGTGGGTGTCAATAGAACAGACTGGAAGGAGCTGTAATACAGAGTGTACTTAGAAGGAGCCTCTGGTTGCAAGGTCAAAAAATACAAATTGGTAGTTGGACGAATTTGGTCAGTTACTTGAAGGACTCTGTACAGATATTTTTTCAAATCAGCATGATTTGCTGAACAATTGGATGTGCCATATGAAAAAAAGAGAAAAAGCACGATTGAGTAGAAAAGGTTTAGGGGAAGAGCTAAGCGTTAGTTTTTGGACTTGTGGAGTTTGAGGCTTCATCTCTGGGTATGTTAAAAATAAACATGATTCAAGACAGGACCAATAAGGAAACATGACAGACAAGCGAACACCATTGAGAATGAAGAGCATAACTAACTCATAGGTAAGACAACAGCCATGCCGGGATCCTAGCAAGTTGTGTGACTTTGCTGTACTCAGGAATAACTCCCCCTCTCTTACAGTTTTGTTCTCTGTATCTCTTTATCAAGGATTCTATATGGAGGTTAATTTTTTTTTTAAAGATGTCCACGCTGTATCACAAATGCTTTGAATCAGAATCTCTGCAGTGGGTTTAAGATTGGGTTCTCTAAAAAAATTTTTTCACAGGTGATTATGGTACCTCAAAATATATATTTTTAAGCTATGGGAATAGACACAATAATTCCTAGCATTCATTACAATAATGCTGCTGTCACTAGCAAATGCAATATTCAAATATTTGTGCTCTTTCATAGTACTTCTTGTCCTACTGGTGAGGGTGCGAAAGGCATGTCTTTGTGCACCAAAAACAAACCAACACACACACACACACACACACACACAATTATGCAATTGAGTGACAGCTCATACATTATCAGTTGCAGACTCCACTTATTCCAGAGAGCAGACAGATGAAATGAAGAAACAGCTTTTAAATGGACTTTGCTTTTTCAAGTTAATGTCAGTTTTCTCAGTTCATTTTCATGATCCCAAAAGAACCAACACATTATGTAAAATGTTGTCTGACAATCATGGCCTGAAAATTCTTGTTTATCTCTATTTTCAGCAGTATTTTTATGGGAGGTTGGAATAAGATGCATAGAGGTTCTAGATAAATTAAACTAAATTTTGACCTGTAAATGAATAAGATCTGTGAAATATATGACTTAATACATGAATGACAGATGTTATGACAGCATAAATCCTCCATTATACTAAACTTAAGGCTTGAGTGACACAATTCAAACTATATATATAATATATATATATATTATATATATATAGCTTTTCTCTTTATTTAGGCTATAAATTTCTCTCCTTATTTTTTAACCTGTAACCTATTTTCTTCTAGTCACTGGTTTTATTGAGTTATATTACCTAAGTAAATATATTTTCTTCTACTACATACTACTCTCACTTGAAATTTGTATGAGTCATATATTATAATTTTAATTATAAATGCATACTCAAATAACAATAAATATTCCCATTCATTTTTATTCATAGTTTGTTTCATTATTATAACTTCATAGGTAATTCATTGTCTCATCATGTGTAATGAGTGTGAGAATAGTAAAAAGATCAGAAAAATGTTCAAAGATAACATTCTGTTGAGTAAACACAATGTTGGTTGGAAACACAAAAACTTTTTTTCTCCTTCTAAATATGTGTTTCACTTTCTGCTCTGGTGGAAGATACAGAACGTCCATCATTATTTAAGAATTCTACATTTGCTTCATTCTCAGCTTTTCTTCCATTTTTGGATGCCTTGATATCTTTTCCTTGATATTTTTTTTTCATAGCATACACAAATACAATATTCAAAATAACTGTTGCTGCTTTGAAGATTTCAATCAAGCCAAAGAAGTAATTTCTGTGAAGAGAGAAAAGTCAATTTTTATTTTAAATTGTGGGAAACAATTTACAATGCTCCTCTTCTAGGAGGCAGAAGACCTCAAAAGAAAACAAACAATAAGCAAACATAAATGGTGTTTGAAATTATACATGAAAATACTAAGGTAGCAAGTCTAGTGATTTTTTAAATTGGAACATAAAGAACTTTTGATTATTTTATAAAGAACATTAAGCCACAGAAGCTAAGCATGGTGAACAATATACCCAAGTGCTTTCTGTAAAGTAAGGTATTATTTAGAATGCTTAACTTTCTCAAAGACAGATTTTATATGTAATGTGACAGATTATAAAGGAAATGAATTGACTATGAGACAATAAAATTGAATCACTTTAGATTGAACCAACGGCCAACATTTAGCTTTTAGGCTAAATGCAGTCCAAAATGTCCTGTAGTGTGGCCTACTGGAAATATTTAACAAAACCACAAAAAGTAACCTAGCACATAGGAGTATGGTCTGTTCCTGTGATTCTCAATTTTGGTTACAAGGTAAACTTACCTGAAGAGATTAAAACCCCCCATGCCCAGGCCAGACCCCTTGACAATTAAATCAAAATGTCTGAAGGTGGGGCACAGAAATTAGTAGTTTTAAAAGCTCCTCAGGTGATTATAATGAACAAGAAAGATTGATGACCACTGACCTAGGAGATTAGGAAGCACCCACTGGCCTTGTGAAGTGTTAACTAAATGTTGACAAGCTTTAATCAAAAAACAAACAAACAAACAAACAAAAACCGTTTTGAACAATTAAGGTTTAATTGAAAGTTAATTATATTAATTATATATTTTTGACCTGTTTAAATTAAGTTTATTAAAATTTCAGTACAGTCCTGTGGTATACCTATCAGTAAATGAGAGGATGAAAAAAAACTGTGGTACATTTCTATGGTGGAATATTACATGGCAATGAAAAAGGAAGGAACACTTATCTTTTACAGAATCATGGATGGACCTGGAGAGTATTATGCTAAGGAAATAAGCCAGTCAATGAAAGACAAATACCATATGATCTTACTTATATGTGGAATCTAATGAACAAAATAAACTGACCAAATCATTTCTTTTTATTATTTAATATTTTGTCGTATGAGTACACCTCAGTTTATTTACCTACTGAAGGATACCTTGGTTGCTCTATATTTTGGCAATTATGAATAAAGCTGCTATAAATATACATGTGCAGGTTTCTGTGTGGACATAACATTTCCAGCTCATTTGGGTAAATAATAGGAGCACAATTACTTGTTTTACAATAAGCCAATGTTTAGCTTGGTAAGAAACTGTCAGACTATTTTCTAAACTGGTACCATTTTGCCTTCCCACCAGTAATAAAAGAGTTCCTATTGTTCTACATCATTGGCAGCATTTGGTATAGTTTATTTTCAGTTTTTAAGAGCTCTTTATATGTTGAGGACATTTGCTTTGTGTCTGTTGGGAGTTACAAATTCTTTTTCCAGTTTATCTTTGGTTTTTAATTTTGCTTAAGATAAGTTTTATGATAGAGTTTAAAAAAATTATAATTTTTAAAATTACGGTTTTGGGAATTTGGGGTCACACTTGGAAACATGTTCCTGCTTCCTAGATAATTAAAATAATTTCTATCACAATTTCTAATACTTGTATTTTTTGTGTTAGATTAATCTGCAATTAATTTTTTTTAATTAATTTATTTTTTCCAGAGAGAGGGGAAGAGAGAGAGGCAGAGACAGAGAGATACTCCAATGTATGCTTGCTTTTCATTTGCCTCCAACTATGTAGTTGGCTGGAAACCTGACTTGCAACCTGCTCATGTGCCCTGCCTGGGAATCAAACCAGTGACTCTGGGTTCGCAGGCTGGCACCTATCCACTGCGCCACCAGCCAGGGCAATCGGCAATTAATTTTTATTGAAAGTTAAGATATTATTGCCACATTTTCCCCCCTAGATGGCTACTTAGTTGTTTCCTTATGAATAAAATAGTATGGAAATAATTATTTCCTTTTTGTTCCCCATTGACCTAAGACTAGAGCCTCAGTCAGCCATTTTGTATCTTCTATAGGAGCCAGAGGCCATTGAACATAACTGTTATTATTCATGATAAGGAGAGTTTTTGGAAACAAAAAAGATTTAGGTAGAAATCTCAGGTGTTTTTTGTTAATAGCTGTGTGAATTTTGAATAACTTATTTGTCCTCTTTAAACTGTGGTTTCTTCATATTTAAAAACAAAGAAGAAAATGTTTCATCTTCTACAATTTTTATGAGTATTAAAACAAGGTATCAGATTGCCTTATACAACACAGATACAGTGTATTAAATGGTGGCTATAATTATTAATGTTGTTATACTGACAATGATATCCATCTTTTAATGATTCAAATTGCCAAAGGAAAAATAAATTAATGAAATATAATAATGACAACTTACCCATATAATCTGGAATTATACATCCTACAAGAACCTTGCTTCCCAGAGCCTTTGATGGACCACTTCATACATGCTCTATCAATCACAGCCCCAAAATAAATAGGTGCTAGAATTCCTCCTGCAACATAAGATGAGATGTAAAGAGACACCTTTCAAAGGTAATGGGGTGATATTCCACATTAATACATTTTGGATTAAGTAAAAGCTAAAAGTTTTGGAGGACTCTTTCATTGTTTTGGCCTAATTCTACTCAAGACTCAAGATAATAAGGAAGCTCGAAGGGTAATGGGGGTCAACTATATGGTGCCAGAAAGATCTGACTTTGGATTGTGGTCCCACAATGTAATATACAGATCATGTATCAAAAAATAAAAAAGGAATCTCAAAAGCTCAAACCACAAATAATAGCACAGACATCTTTTTTCTACCCTCACTTCGTCATTACACATAGGAACATTATATGTGTATATACTCTATTCTTCTTATAATGCCAATTAACTTAGCTGGATTGGTGAAAAGGAGATTGTTGTGAGTAAAACATGAATGCTATATTGGTTCCTATGCATTTTTTATTTTTTGGCAAAGAGAGCTGGAAGAGTGGGAATAGACATAACTTTACAAGGAAATGTAAAAGCTCTGAAATGCTTCAAGGAGATTTTTTCGACTCTATTTTAAAGAAAATTAAAAGGTAAGTGCTAACATGAGGATTTCCTCCCCAAAGGGCCAATCCTCACAAAAGGCTAGGCTCTTGGCAGGTTGTCCTTTGTTGGCTCAGAGCTTCACACCCACCTTCTGGGTGTCACTAGCACCCATGATCATGTATTGTCTTGCCATTGATGGTGTGCCTTTTTAATATTTCCTGAGGTCAACTTGGCTCTCCAAGTCACAGCCTCTGGTGCTGAATTTTGTTTCTATTAACATTCTGATTGTAATGATGCCTAGGTCCCCCATGGTCTGTTCCTAATCTATTTTTTATTTGTGGTTTATGATTTTGCCTTTTGCAAGCCCCCAACTGGAGACCTAGTTTGCAACCCAAGCTTGTGCCCAGACTGGAGATTGAAC
>PVIW01003726.1:45383-157451 GCA_004026585.1 Noctilio leporinus
GTATGTATTTTCCCATTGAAGCAGACAGGTTCCATTGTGTCATATATTGGACACATCAAAATAGGATACTCACAACTAGGATGACAAAATTCCTCCCCCCCCCCCCCCCATTTTACGTCACTAGAGGAACTCCCTTTATTCTCAGTCTTATTTCAGCATATCAAAAGGAGTCCTGGCTCTCCGGATTTCTATATTCATCTGCTAGCTTCTGTACTCTAGATTCTAGGAGTACGGAAGGTATCACCACTGGATCTGGAGAGAGGGATCTGCTAGGATGGACAGAGGCTGTGAGATTAGAGAAGCAGAATAGAGAAGTCTGAGAAGAGAATTGTAATGGAATCCTGCAGCACTTTTTTTTTTTTTCTCCTCTTCCAGGCCTGTTGTATTTCCTTTTTCTACCTGTGAGGATCTTTAGCCTTTCCCCAAATGTACACCTTGGACAACGTGCCCATTGTAATTTGGCCACAGCCTTCTGTTTCTGACTTTTGCTTGCAAGGGTTACAGAGATGGACTCCTCTCACTTCCCTTTCCTTCTGGCACAAGCAATTGCCATCAGGCCAGGATCAGTCTTCTATTCCAATCCCTTGGTGAATGGAGCCCTTTTCCTACTTCCCAGAAATTAGCATGTAATGTTAATAGGTGTTACACATAGGCACAGGAGTTAAACTAGAAGTGAAGGTAATAGGAATCAGTGTGGTCTAAATGGTAAATGGTAGCAAGCGGGAAAGGATGATTTCTCACACCTTATGCTAATCACTTTATTTGAATGTTTAGAAACAAGCTTTTAACCTCAAGCATCTATAGCCCTACTCTTCAACAATAACAAAAAAGATAATTTCCTCAACTTTTATTTAAAACTCTTATTCCAAGAAGCTCAATTCTTTTAGTTTTCATTTCCTCTTGCATTTTTAGCCACTGATAAAAGTTAGCTGCTCCAGCCTTAGACAAGAGGTGGGGAAAGTGGGGCAGCAAAAGTGCATTTCTGCTGCTGTGCACAGTTACTGCCTGACCAGCTTCCCAGGCCCCCAGCTGTTTTGCATGCATTCCCTACTTCAGGGTTAAAGGAAGGCCTTTTACTATCCCTATGGGAAGAAATATTCCTAAGACTGAAGAGAAGACAAAACTTTGCAGACCACCTATCTTTGTATTAGAAACAGTGTAAAATAATATGATGATTCCTTTCTCTATTTGAAGATGGACTTGAGCTAGAATTAAAAATCAAATTTTCTTTTAGTTCACAGTCTTCCTCCATCTCTTGTCAGTTACCATAAAATAGACATGATTTTTATAAATACTTAAAAAAAAAGTTGAAATCAATCATATCCACCCTTCAAGCTTTGATGTGAAAGTGTGTACTATGAATTTATAAATTGTCTATTTATCATACCTAGTACTCGTATAGTGAGTACATGGAAACCCACTGCAAGTGATTTCAGTTCAGGTTGAACATTTCTGAAATAAAATAAAGGGAAAAATAATTCATTAAACATCTTTAAAATGCCAAACTGAGTGCAATATTAAAATATTTCTGTGTCATTGTACTTCATGGTCAAATGAAAACCCTCAAATAAACAGCCCACTTTATTTAAAGTTATATTTTCAGTTGTTTTAAAAGGAAAAGATCTGAATGATAATAATCATTACTTTCCTAGTATTTATGTAACGAGTTACCATTTCAGGATAATTTAACAAACATTTTCACATTGGCCCCTTATAAAATCCTATGAGGAGACAGTGGTTGGAACAGGCTTTATTATTTCTATGAAGAAACTGATTTTGTTTAGCTGACGCAGGTCATGAGCACATAGTTGAGATCTAGGTCATAGCAGAGCTCTCTTTACCAGATTCTCCATTCATCTACTAGCTTCTGTGTTCTAGGTTCTAGGAGTCAAGCACCTCCATTGGATCTGGAGAGAGGGATCTGCTGGGATGGACAGAGGCTACGAGATTAGAGAAGCAGAGTAAAGAAGTGTGGGAGGAGAGTTGTAATGGAATCCTGTAGTACCTCTTTTTCTCCTCTCCTAGGCCTGTTCTATTTCCTCTTTTACCTTTGAGGATCTTTGGCCTTCCCCCCAAATATACACATTGGACAACGTGCCCATTTTAATTTGGCCACAGCCTTATGCTTCTGTCTTTTGTTTGCAAGGGTCCCAGAGATGGACTCCTCTCACTTCCTTTTCATTTCTGTCATTGCTGTTAATAGGAAAGTCAACTAATATGATTCATGAACTCCATAATACAGAAGAGGCAGAAAGGAAGTCAAAAGGTCTCTGAATTTTAGAGTATAATGTGTTTTGATGTAACTTTCAAGTTAGCAACCACATTTGTATCCCCTCTTAGAAATGAACACACTCTTGCATTTAGAAAGTTATTTCCATAATTCCATTTTTTGTGTGTTCAGTGAACAGGTGCCACGGCCACCCCTCTGATAACCTAATACATGGGTTACCCCGCAGCAATAAGGAGAGGGTGACTGAAGCTCAAACACCAGCTTACTGAAATATTCAATTAACTGATACAATTTTTTTTTCCTTAAACTGTTTTTGTTCATCAAGATAAATAGATTTAGTCCCTCAACAAACATTTGCTAAGTGCGGCCTAGAAGATTCCATGTTAGTTTGTGTTCTTGAGAATAAAGAGGTAAATGACATTTCCTATCCACTAAGTAATTAGGTCATTTAATCTCTCTTAACCTTAGTTTCCTTATCTCTGGGTCCAAGGACTCTTACCCAAATGTAGGTTAGCGTTTCATCACACCCTGTTGCCTACAATTTTTCCTTTACTCAAACGCTTCCATTGTATTCCCTGAAACTCATAGCCTCTTACCAGCAAAACCCTTATGTCCTATAATTTTAGCAATCCCTTTACTTTCTTGTTCTAGACAGTCTAACTGCTCCCTATGTCTCTCTTTCCATGCAACTCTCTCAATTTTCCCCAGCATCCCATGCACCACTGGGCCTGCAGTATAAGGGTAGGGCAGTGTTCTTGCTTTATTGTTATTATTATTTTTTAATCACTTGCAGACATGAGTGTCTTCTCTGAAAGACCTCTAACTCCCCTCACAAGGTGCACCATCCTAATTACTCCCTCACCAACTTGTTGCAGTATCTACAGAAGTTGCCCACCACCACCTCATCATTCCTTGATGATTAGTACCAGGCTCTGTCATTTTTTCCCCAAAACTACTTTTACCACTTTTCCTACTTATTTCAGTATCCATGTAGACCATTTTCCCAATGATCTGGCTTCCTAGTTTTTTGATATCTTTATTGATCTTACTTCCCCATCCTATGGTCATCTCAATTAGTGTACATTTCCTTAATTCTCAATTTTGAGCAACCCCTTCTTCATAACACCTCTTAACTTTCAAATTCACTCCTTCAATAAATGTTTTTGACAAATGTAATATTAATCTTAACCACATTCTCAATAAGACATATATATCATCAATGAGAGGAATGATCTCTCAAAGCCCCTATTTCTTCATGAAAGGTTTTAAGTGAAGAAGCTAAGACTTGTTGAGATGCAAACTAATATGAAGTTTTGAGATGATTTCCTATAACTTAATATCTGTAATCTGGCAGATATGAAAGGCTCTCCTTTTGAGTAGAAAACATTTTATATTAACGTGGAGCTATATCAGTGAAATAAATTAGTATAGGAAATTTGACAAGATTTGGGGTCAGAGTAGAATTTAAACAATGGTAGACTCATTTTATAAGTCTATACTCATTTTAACAAAAGTAAATACATTTTTTCCCTTCCATGTTATGCTGTTGGCTATAGATACTTATGGTCAATGACCTAGGTCTTATAAGTGTAATTAAGTATTAACACAGGTTACCACATTTATACATACTATAAGTATTTTTTCCTTTTTTTATTTTATTGTTGCTGTATTACATCCATCTTTTTGCTCCCCTCTGTCCCCCTCCCCACCCAAAGTCAATCCCACCTGTTGTCCATGTCCATGGTTCCTTTATACTAGGTTCTTGTCTAAGCTGCTCCCCTTCCTTGATTCTTCCTCCCCTCTCCTCCCAACCCCCTTCTCCCTGTCCACTGAAGGCATATTCACTGTATTCATATATTTGGTTCTATTTTGCTTGTTGTTAGTTTTGTTCATTATTGTCTTGTAACGGGTGAGATCGTATGGTATTTGTCCTTCACTGACTGGCTTATTTCACTAAGCATAATACTCTCCAGTTCCATCCATGTTGTTGCAAAGGGTAGGAGTTCCTTCTTTCTTTCTGCTGAGTAGTACATACTATAAGTTTTTAAGACCTACTTTTTAATCTTTGTGTTTTTAATTTTAGGTGATTGAATAGTTAGTTTCAGTAATAGTGCTTATTTATCTGATCTCTTTGTAACCCTCCAATTTTATTGCATGCTGTTTCTCTGTCACTCACTATGTTCCAACCAATTGACTATTCATTTCTCCAATACACCAACTCTTCCTTGCCTCAAGGCATTGGCACCTAGACCTATAAAGTTCTTTATTTGACTGACTTTAATTTATTCTCTAGATCTAACTTATTCTGTAGACCTTTGATTAAATGTCTCTTGTTTTGGGAGGTAGTCTTTGAATCTTCTTCCTCACAGCTCCTCACCTCAATCCTAAATTAGGTTTCCCTTTTTATTCCTTTTAATAGGACCCCTTTTCCTTATGAGTACCAATGACACTTTGTAATCATGTGTTTCTTTTTAAGCTTATTTGTTTTATGTCATTCTTCCTTGTCATACTCTAAACTGACAATAGGTACTTTATCTGTTTTATTCATCATGGGATATTCTTCATCAAGCATGGCCTAAATATTAGTTTAATGAGTGAAGAAAGGAATGAATTCTGTTTATATGGTTTTGTCTTATCTGTGGAGGTATTTGAGAAACTAGGTTAAAAACCATTTTAAGGGTGGATTAAAAGTTTTGGAATATTATAGACCTTATATGATATAGTCTGGTTTCCAAATGTTTTCTTTCAATAAATCAATAGGTAATTCACTCTGACCTGCTTACCAGGATGTAAGGTATTTCAAAATTAGAAGTTCTTTTAGAATCACAAGAAGATTGAGGCAATTTTTAATCAGTCTGTTATAATATTCTGAGTAAGAGGAACAAGTACTGAATCTATATTTTGTAATGTAATAATCAGAGATGAATTATTATGTCATCGAAGTATCAAAATAATTTTAAAAAATTATTAGAATATTAAAATGTAATAATATGAATTTGGGTTTCATAAAAATTATGTACATCATTGGGTATGCTAATATTATCATAGACATAAAAATGCTTTTAAAAAATGATACTCACTTAAAAGTCATCAAGGCAGTTGAGGCTGTTATCAATGATGAAGAAAAAGAACTCATGATTTGTAGCACTATATAAATATAAAATTTTTGTCTACACCAATCATCTTTTGGGCAGGCACCCAATTTTACTGAGTTACTTTTATTCTGGAAGTCAGTTGCTCCTACACAACTACAGTTATAAAATACCTAGAAAATAATTTTTGAGATATTACAAAATATATTTGCACAAAATTACTAGTCTATAAATATAGTCCATTATATTTAAGAAGTCTCATTCATTCAAGCTAAAATATTTACAGTTTGTTTGTAAAGAAAATATTCTAAAAATATAGTTGCTTAATAGTTGAAAAGTGAAATAGTTTCCTGGAAATTAAAATGTAATTAATCTTAACATTTAATTAATCATTGATTGAAAAATTAGGAAAGAATAAAAGAAATTAATGTCTGAAACTGCATATAATTTTTTCATTAATATAAATTCTTTTACAATTTCTCTTCTACTCACTTTTACTAACTACAACACACCTACTTACTTTCTTTAACAATCTCTACTAAGAATCAGGGATATTCCTTGAGGAGGGATTACCAGAGAATCCAGAAAATATGGTAACTGGGGAAAGGCCAAAATCTGGGACTAGAGCCACCCACTGGAATAGGGCAGAGTTTGGGAGGAAATGGGCCAGCCAGGAGTGCTAGAATTGTACATTGACCAGCAAACGCCAAGTTTAAGAGCATGATGACAGATCATAGAATAGATGATGTATTACCAGAGAGGGAAATTCAACAGAATACCCTAATACCCAGAATACAGAAGGAAAAAACTTAAGAACAAATGATTTCAGAGATTTAATTTGGCAAGCACTTTCTATAGAAAGGCAGCTTCAATAATTTATTCTCAAGTCTAAAATAAACTAAGGTTTAAGGGAAATTTCAACCTATTAATGCTACAAGGCTAATTGCTGAAGGAAAAAATGGAGGAAGAATTTGAATCTGTACTTATCTGATAATGAAGTTTTACTTGCTCACAAGGCATAGTGTGGAAAAATCTTTTATGTAGCAAGCGGTTGGCCAATAAAACCTAATTTATGTATAAAGAATATTATTTTGAATGATTAAGAATGGCTTATTTTTAAGTATTTGGTAAAATAATTCCCCAGTAGTTCCAAAATGTATAGTCATTGCCAATATTAAGAGAATGTCATCATTCTAACCAGAGCTCTCTATAGGATTCTAATATCATGTCTCAGGCATCACTAATAGGTGAAGTGAGACTATGGATTAAATGGGGCACTTATGGTGAGATGTGGGGTTTAAATATAGTCCTTGAGCCATATTTGTGTCCCAAATTTCAGAATATTAAGGTGCTGTATTTTTTTAATTTTAAAATATTTCAGTATCCTTCAGTAATATGATTAGCAGAATGATGGACAAGAAAAAGATGAAAAAAGTTTGAAAATCAAAGGCAGAAGGATGTGGTAGAAAGCAATAATCATAATCATAGCTGATTACATAGCCAATGTTGGTTATAGAGAAAAAAAGGAACCCAGGAAATGTCTCTCCAACTTTGTGAGAAATTCAATGGATTGGAGGTGAAATAGAGAACACCATACTTGATGTCCAACTGTTGGAAATTACCCAGAAGATTCAGGAGCACCCATAATTTGCATGGGAGGAAATATTTTGAGTGAAGAAGTAAGTGGAATTTTTATGAGAGATGCCAGCAATAGGTTAGCAGAATACCAATCGCCAGCTTTGGGGAAATCAGAACTAGAAGGCAAGAGTTGGACAGTCAAGTGAACACAAAGCTTTGATTACTTTGAAAGGCAAAAGTGTAGTGAAGCTAAAGATAAACTTGTAAGAATCTATCTGCAAAATTACATAGAATTTTGCTAGAAAGTCAGGCAGTGTTGACAAGGAGTTGGCTTAGGACTTTCCCTTAACTGCTGAAGGGTGTAAATTACCTCCAATGCAATGGAAATCATTATCTTTTCATCAAAAGGTGCTTTTTAGAGACCCTAAATGTATTTTAATTTCAAAAGGTCATCTTATACACTTAATGGAAAATAATATGAGCAATACTAAGTCAAATTTTATTCTATTTCTGTATACATTTTATAAAATACAAGCATAATTTTATGAGGCTTTGTTTACACATCATAGCCATCACAATGACAGATAATATTGGAAGTCTATTTCTTTTATCTTTTTTTTTTTTAATTTTATTTCATTATTTTTTAGAAAGAGGGGAAGGGAGAGAGGCAGAGAGGGAGAGAAACATCAATGTATGGTTGCGTTTCACCTGCCTCCAGCCACAGACCTGACTGGAGACCTGGTTTGCAACCTGGTTATGTGCCCTGGCTGGGGAATCGAACCTGCGACCTTTGGGTTCGCAGGCCGGCGCCTTAACCACTGTGCTACCAGGCAGGGCTTATTTCTTTTATCTTTTTACCAGAGACTATAGTTACAGAAAAATTTGATAAGTCATTATTAAATCAATATCTGTGATTTTGATTAAGGAAAGAAAAAAAAAATGCCTAATACTTACTATAGGCTTTTTGTTGCCACTTGAAGACGTACATCCTGCTAGACAAGGTGATATGTAAGTTATTCCATTGTCCCCACAGACTGGTTCCCATTGACTTGTATCACAATTACAGTCTGAGTTGCAAGAAGAAAGTGGTACATTTATGTGAGATGCCACTGGATTATTTCTGGAAATATATGATAGATATATATCAGAAAAAGAGGGAGGGAGGGAGAGAGAGAGAGAGAGAGAGAGAGAGAGAGAGAGAAAGAGAGAGAGAGAAGGAAGTGGAAGAGAGGGGAAGTAAAAAGAAGAAAAAGGAAGGGAAGAAGAAGAGAAGGAAGAGGGCAGAGAGGGAAGAGGAGAGGAGGAAAGGGAAAGAAAGAATAAGGTAAAGAGTTGTCCTTTGATTCTATAGAGAAATTGGATGAGCAATGATGCCAAAATTGTTGTGTTGTAGAGATTGTTAACTTTTCCACCCTCTCTCATTACCCGGACATGATTTATAATCCAGATAAGGTAAAACAATAAAAGAAACCAAAGAGGATAGGTAAGACTTAGACAAGAGGTGTTTTTGATTCTATCACTTCATTTTTCTGTTACTCAGTTTCTCCAGCAGGGTAATGACATTAGACTAAGGTTTCTCCTACTTCACTGTAAAGTCCCATAAATCTGTGAATATTATTTAACTAATTTGAATTTAATAATCTATTTTTTCATTACATAGGAGAAGAATTTGACATGGTTAAAGCAAAATCCCTGATGAGCAGTTTTTTTAATCAAGCAAAATACAATCATGTGAGAAAAACTAGAAAATTCCATATATTTTTAAATAAAACTACAACATAGTTTACAAAGACTTAATATAAAACATGGTTATATTTATAAAATATAATCTTAAAACAGTTAAAATGATCAAATGAATTTTGTATAATTTTCTGCTTATAGATTTTCTTAAATCATTTTTAAATTTTTGTTAGCAGTCTTGATAATAATTGAGGATTACCGTTGTATAAGAAAGTAATTTACATGAAAAAAGAGAAAAGTGAATTCCAAAATTTTGAAGTTCTATTATCAATAATTTTACTAAAAAGCATCTAATACCTAATTCTGCTTGGGGACATACAACTGGGAGTGGTTAAGCGTAATGACTAATGACCCAATCTAGACATTGCAATCAGCAACTCCTGTGTTCATATTAGTTCTGTCACATCATTGTAATGTGACTAAGCTTTCTAAAATCAGTTCTGCCTCATCAACCTCAAAGGGATTTTTTTGGAAAAAAAATTAATTAATCAGTTTTCAGACTTTTTGTTCTCAGTAGCCCTTCACACACAAGTTTTGTGACCCTCAAAGTTTTTGGTTCAACTGGGTTAGATCTATTAATGTATACTCTATTAGAAATCTGCCCTGGCTGGTGGCACAGTGGATAAGGCACTGGCCTGCAAACCCAAAGGTCGCTGGTTCAATTCCCCAGCCAGCGCAAAACATTAGGTTGCAAGCCAGGTCTCCAGCCAGCTCTGTAGTTGGAGGCAGGTGAAAGGCAACCATACATTGATGTTTCTCTCCCTCTCTTCCTTTCTCCTTTCCCCTCTCTCTGAAAAATAATAAATAAAATATAAGAAAAATAAATCAATGCCAAGAAAACTTTAATACATGAGACTATACAAGCACACGTGTCATTAGCTGTCAGATTAGTGTCATTGCATGTCTTGCAGCCTTAGAAAATGTCACTATCCCTGCGTGAAAAAATGAGAATGAAAAAGGTGAATACTATCTTGGTATTATTTTTAAAATACTTTAAGATTTGTTGACACTCAGATAAGCTCTCACGGACCTCTATAAACCCTCTTCTGAGAATTGGTGCACTAATTCATACTTTAAAACTTACAACAGTGCCTAGCATTTCGTAAATACTGAATACATTGATCCTGTTGTTTGTTATCATTAGACTATGAATTCCATGAGGGAGGGTGCTGATGCATCCTGACCTCTTAGGAGGCACTTTGTAGAATTTTACTGATTGAAAAACTCCCGCAGGACCGTACTGCCTTCTTTTGAATAGATGGCACATTTATTATACCTGTTTTCAGGGAACTGGCTAAAGGCTAAGGCTGCCATGACAACTGGAAATCCCTGAACCAATCAGGGATTTAGTGCCACCTGGAGGCATTGTGTAGACTTCAGACAAGTCATATTTTTCTGAGTCACAACTAATGCACCAGAGCCAACGAGGTCCGTCCCGAAAGTATCGAGCCAACATCAATATAGTTAAAATTGTTTGCGCTGCTGATACTTTCAAAACAGACCTCGTCTCCTAAGAGAAGGTTGGGCTGCATGATCCTAAGGTTCTTTTTACCTCTAAAGGTCAATGCTCTAGGTATTGTGTATTCTGGTGTAAAGTGGGTGATGCTGTATAGAAATAACCAATCAATAACAGTCAGGATGAGGAGGAAGCCGGGAGATAATGCAAGACTATGTTGGCAATCCCCCAATAAATGGATGATGCTTAGGTAAGGAAAGATGTGGATATTGGACAAGTTAAAATTGATACCTCAAAGGATCTAGAGTAGAAAAGCTCAGAGCCAACACGAAGCAGCTGACGAGGATAGTTACTGAACTGTGACTATGCTTGTTCAGTAACTGTGATTGTTATTTGAATGCAAACCTTCGTAGACATGAACTGTCCTCAGCTTCAGGTGTGGATTGATTGGGGAGATGATAAGAAATATGCATAGGAATCTTGCCCTTGATTTGGGGTAGATACCATAGTAGTCAGAATAATTCACAATACTTGATAATAATAAAAATTAAAGGTTGTCTCAGGTCTGATATGCACTTATGTATAGGATATTTATCAATTCTGTTAAGGAAGATGATGACAGAAGAAGCAGTATTTGTTTCCAAAAAAAGGTGACCTCAGTACTACAATGTAAGAAAATGTTTTCTTATAAAGATAGTCGTTAAACATCAAAATTAACTGCAGGTGTAGCTAGTTCAGTCACTTACAGAAGTTGTCGTTTATATTCATCTCATGATCCATCCATTATAATGAGTAAGCCTAAGAATTTGAAGTAAAAACTCCTAAATTGAATCAAAATCTTAACTCTGCTAGCAATGTAATTTGTGTATCTCTCTAAACCTTGCTATTCTAATCTATAAAATGAGGATAAAAGTACCCATCACCCATTGTAGGCAAATGATAACTAGGTAGTTACAAACTATGTCATTTTTCTTAAAGGAAGGAATAGAAAGAGTGTTTTGGTAATCTTGAAAAAAAAAATGGACGCTTTAAGAATTTGTAAGTTACAATTTCTCTCAGTTAAAAAAAAACCAAACAAGCTTAGTTAAAATAGTTATCTACCCTGTTTTCCTTGCAGTCTTTTACATTAGATACTTTATACATTGTGCAACTTTATATTGACATATACAAACCCATCATAGGTCAAGGTTAGGCCGGCAACTGATTTACTGTCACAGAAGAGTGCAAAGTTAAACAGGTTCAGTGTGAAGGTCAAAACACTGATACAAAGTGAATATTTGGCGATTCCAATCAAGGTAAATTTGAATCTTTTAATGATATAGCCTCCTGTGAACATTCCAGTTGCAACGCTCGGAACGGTTATGGTTCCTAGAAATAAAAGAAAAATTATAATTGTATGCAGTTATTCTGAAATGTCTTTACATATGAAATAATGTATGTCCACCAAATTTATTATTATCTTATTACTTAAGAATAGCAAGCCTGGATGGAGACAGGCAACCAGTGTACCATATGGCAGAGATAAAAATTATTTCTTCCTGACAATGAGGATTGTTTGGTTTCCCCAAAAGCACAAGTCAGTGATTGAGAGTATTTGTATATCTGAACAGATGGTTTCTATGAGATGCTATTTCACCCTAGAAAGCAACAAAACATCATCTTCCTGCCTATGAGATTTTCATCCTACCACCTAAAATCTTTTATATCTCCTCAAAATAAAGACTTCCAATTCTTAAAAACACTCCAAATTTTCCCAGTACTTTAGAATTGAATACTTGAATTAATATCTTTTTTAAATTAATTCAAACACACATATACTTTGAGATGATAAATAAGACCATTCACAGTATTAAAAATGATGGATCCCTTTTACAAGTTTTTATTTCATTGTACTGTAAGAGTTATTAAATATGAAAACTCCTCTAACAAAAAAGTTAAGCTGGAAACTTATTGGGAATCAAATTTAACTCTTACAGTTCAAAATTTTATCTCAAATTCAACACTAGCATCATACACAACATAATTATTTTCTTATTTACTTATGACCTGCTCACATAGCACTTGATAAATTCAATTTAATTATCCAATATTTACTCAGCTTCTACAATGTGCTGAGGACTGTATTGCGTAATGTACTGCTCTTAAGAATTTTATATTATGCTGAATGTAGGGGAAGAATGATGTAAGGAAACTTTTCCTTCATAATCAAGTCTCATTATGTCATGGTAAATGAATATTGTAGCAAAAAATAAATAAAAACCCTCTTTATACTATGATACTTGTTTTGAATTCTGTGGACATCAATGACATATTTAAATTGTTTTTCTTTGGGAAATATCACTGTTCTATTTTTTTGTGAGTAGCTGGGTCCTGATTCAAAGTCCATGATTTATGGAAGTACGATGGTGACATTACAAAAGGCTTTATCCCTGGATCTCAGCACTTGATTACAAGATCCAATTATGCAGATACCATGTCTAAGTGTTCTATTTACATGAGATCTTTTCTTCAAAAATTTATTCAAAAATAATATGACATGTCACTTCAAATACAAAACAATGATAATATCACAAGATTGACAAATTTGATAAGATTTGCAAATAGAAATTATTAAAATACAAAATAGTCATCACAACAAAATATCACTTGGAACTCAATTACTTGGTAGTATATTGCTTATCAAGCAAACATGAACAATGTGGCTTACCAATCAAAAAGTTAGCTTCAGATGTTGACTTATCATACTGTTGTTCAAAGAATTTGAAGATATAAGTTATTGTACCAATAAGGGCACTGGCTTGTGTCAGTGATGGAATCAAAAACAAAATATACAAGGGATTGGTAAGGATGATCTTTAAGGACTGGAAAAAACCTATAAAAACATAAATATATAGAAAATACAATAATGTAGCTTAAATATATATTAATATCTTAATCTTATAAAAATAAGGTATATGACATTTACAATTTCATAAATACATGACACCAGAAAGTCAGATTACCTGCAATCCTATCAATAATTTTTAATAGATTACTTCAATTTTTCCTATATACATTAATATTTACTTAGTTTATTTTACCTAAATGGGATCATATATACATACTGTTTGCAACTTACTTTGTACATATTGTATTTGATTATTTTTGCCACTCTACCATACAACTACCTACATAATTAATTAATTAATTCAACAAACATTTGATATTCAACTGCATACCAGTCAATATGCTATGTGTCTAAGAAACAAAAGTGAATAAGACATGCAATGCCTGTTATTTATTCTCACTTAATAATGTAATATATATATTAATATATAATAAATGTATGTTAATAATATAATTATTATATAGAATTTTACCTAAAGATAATATAATCTAAAGCTCACAGAAGTAAGAAGACTAGATTCAAAAGTCATGAAGATCAATTCAGTGTCAAGAAACAGATAATCTTGTTTTTTAGTCTATAGCTTTTCTACCATAAACTACTGCCTCAGTAAACCTGGCAGTATTATATATTACCTTTCTTAAGGTATAAGGAGAGGGAGAGAATAATCTCAGCTGATATTATGACAATAATAGTACAACCACTTGTGTCTACTAATAGATAAATGAGTAATAAATTCCTAACTTCTGCCCAATGGCAACTAAAAAATAGTTTTATCTGCTATACAGAGAAAGGAGAGTTAGGACAAAGAGTGTAGAAGAGGAAAAAAAAAAAGAGAAAATTTATAACTGGAATAAATAATATTTAAAATTATTAGTCCACAGCGTGAAACTTTTCTCATGAAACTTCATAGTCAGGAGGTCCACAACTGGAGAAGTATTCTAAGTAAGTTGTGACACTGGGTCAAAAGAAATCCAGAAGAGGTGTTCAGCAAATAATTGAATTTTTAAGGTGGGTGGAATTGGATGTTGTCTAGTTTGAACTTCCACAATACTGTATATCCTCAGTAATTGGATCAATTAGCAAGTCAAATGACATTAAGTTAACATCCTCATAAAGAAATTTGCTCCATTTTTGGCCAATTCTTATTTATGATATTTTTATAAATAGGTTTTGTAATGAACTAAAATATTTCTTTCTAACCAGTCTTATTTCTATGCAAAAACATATAGAACAAATCCATTTTTTTTCTGACTTAGTGTTCTCAGTTATTTTTTCTACTCCTAACAACATATAATTAAGGACATCTTTATTATTCTGGTCACTAGCTTACAAACACAGGTGATAATATGGATGATGTTTACATCTGTCCTATTTTTGCATATTCATTATCCTCTTCATTCTTTTTGGGGTCACAGTCAATCATGTTCCTTATGGATCTAGTCAATCTATTAACTTTTTTTTTTTCAATCTATTAACTTTTTAAAAGATTTTATTTATTATTTTTGGAGAGAGGGGAAGGGATAGAGCAGAGAGGGAAAGAGATATCAATGTATGGTTGCCTTTCACCTGCCTCCAGCTATGGACCTAGCTGGAGACCTGGCTTGCAACCTGGTTATGTGTCCTGGCTGGGAATGGAACCAGCAACCTTTGGCTTCATAGGCCAGTGCCTATCCACTGTGTCACCAGCCAGGGTCAATCCACTGCTTTTCATGGAGTTGATTTGACACAGTAGAAATAGCATAAACCAAGTGGAATTTTCTTGGTATGGTATTTTTAGTGTACATGTTAAATTTCAGAAACTTCTAACTCAGTGGTGTGCTAGTAAATGCTTAACTGACTCTTGAGGGAACAAGGCCTGAATTGTAGTATTTCACAATTTACACAGTAATAAATGGTGGTAAATTCTCCCACAATGGCCAATTTCAAACTTCCAATGTAGCTGAAAAATGTTCTTTCTCACAAGTCAATAGAAGCTGGTTCTATTGCACTTTTGCTTTTGGGTTAGAATGATGGTTGGGGGCGAGGATGGAGGAATGTAACAATAAAGTGAGTGTAAGAACTGATGAGAGGGAGAACTTGAGAATATTTAATTCACTTCAAGTTCAATTTGAAAAAGTTGTCAAGGGATTAGGAATTTCTCTGCTTTAGTTTTTATATTCTTTTTTTTTTTTAACAGAATGATTATATTTCAATACACAAGTTTTTACAACCAAAAAATAAAACAGCACAGTAAAATAACAAAGCCATGGTATTTCATTTGCAAAGCATGAGAAATGGTTAACATTTTAGTCATATATGAGCTCTTAAGAAACCAGTTACAAAAACATTAACAATCCAAGGAATTGGAAAAAAGAAAATGAAATACAAATGGCAATTAAGAATATGATGACTGAGCTGAACAATGACTTCAATTGTTCCCCATTAACCCTCAGGGCTTATGTATGAAAGGGGCGGCACTATCAAATGGTGGAGGATCATGATTCACATGACTGACTTCAATAATTGCAGCTACTACTGGTGCTTCTACTTCTTTTTAAAAAATATTTAAGTATGCAAACTTTTTCCTATATGATTACAAAGAAAAAATATTATTCTAGTTATCTAGAGAGAAACTTCTGACTTTTCTCTGTATTCTACTTCTTCATCTAAGAGTTAAGTTGCCCAATTTATAGACACTAGTAATTTCTTTTTTAAGTATTTTTATTGATTATGCTGTTACAGTTGTCCCAAATTCTTTTCCCTTTGTTCTCTTCCACCCAATATTTCCATTCCCTCCTGCAGTCCCACCCTCCCCTTAGTTCATGTCCAGGGGTTATGCATATAAATTCTCTGATTTCACCCTTTCTTCTGTTATTCTTAACTTCTCCCTAACTTGTACCCATCAATTATGTTTCCTAATCCCCACACCATTTCCCCCATTTCATCCCCTTCCCCCTCCCAGCTGATAACCCTCCCCAAGATCCCCATATCTAAGATTCTGGTCCTATTCTGGTTGCTTGCTTAGTTTGTTTTTTATTTTTTAAGTTCTGTTGTTGATAGTTGGGAGTTTGTCTTCCGAAATACTTACCAGTGATATTTGCAGTCACATTTTCCCCATGGTTGATTGTACTAGCCATTTGACTCTTTTCTTCATTTCCTTTGAGCACTTGAGAAGATCCTGAAACTTTCCTTTCTTTCTGTGGTTTATTCAGATTTTTGGGCAAGAAAAAAAATGGTATAGAAGAAATAATGGAAAATAGTCCAGCCAAAAGGAAACCAAGCCACCAAGCACCAACCCAACGAGAGTCTTTGGGAGTTATTCTTATAGTGCCTATGATAAAGAATTAGAGGGAGACAGTAAAAAATTACTTTAAAATGCAGTAAATTCTGCGCAATAAATTGTAATAATTGCTCTCCTCCTTAGATAAACAAACAAAAAACCTATATTTTATCAATTCTGAGGCACTATTTTCTTTCTTCTTTCATTCTTTTTTAAAATATTTTATTTTTATTACTTCCAGAGAGAGAGGAAGGGAGAGAGGCAGAGAGAGAGAAACAGTGTATAGTTGCCTTTCACCTGCCTCCAGCTACAGAGCTGGTTGGAGATCTGGCTTGCAACCAGGGTTACGTGCCCTGGCTGGGGAATTGAGCCAGCGACCTTTGGGTTCGCAGGCTGATGCCTTATCCACTGTGCCACCAGTGAGGGCTTCTTTTTTCACACATTGTCATCTCTTAAATCAGGATAAGCTGAAAATTTAATGATGCCATATAATTGCCACCCAGGAATCAATCATATCATTGCCTAAGCTGGTGTGAGATTGGTGGCTTTTCAGGTGACATAATTGGACAATGCCATTATTGAACATGTAAGCCTGCAAGCCATTGAGGCACCAATTATGAAAGGCATAAAAATCTTTGATCTTGTCTGAAAACTATTGGCACCATCTGCTGAAGTTAAGAAAGCACCAGCAATGAAATTTACTGAAGTTTGCAAGAAATTCTCAGAGTCAATCGTAGACCCTCCCCCACCACCACCAAGAATTCATTTCCATCTTTTTGATAGCAAAGAGGGTGATATCAGTGGAGATAATGAAAATCTGAGTTTAAACATGACCAGGAGAGTTGGACTCTAAAATTTAGGGATGATTTAACTATTTTATTTAAATTACATTTTTCCTTAAGGCATGCATGAGTAATATGTAAACACTACATCTAAGCAAGTGTAAATGAGCTATTTCAATAAGCATAAAGTAAACATTCTAAGTAATAAGAAAGCATAACACACACTGAGGAAGTCTGAAGCACAATAATGGAACCACTACACTTTGATCTCTCAGAAAACTTAGTGACATGAGAAAATATTGACTTGATTTAAAACTGTACAGAAATAAATGTGGAAGAGAGGATGGAGGGATAAATGGTGCTGAAAACATAATAATTAAATTAAAAATAAATTATCTATTCTATTTATTGGAGTAGCTTGCAAGTATGAACAGGTCAAAGTTTAAAATTGATTTACATGTTTATATTATTTCATAATACTCATCATATCACTTCATAAATTGCAACTCAGACAGATTTTAGGAAAACATTGGTAAAAGTGGCAACTCCATTTACATACTAAATATTTATTCATCTATCAAAATGTCATTTTTATAATATTTTTCCTGTTCTATTACTGGTCTTCATATAGAAACTAGAAGTCATAATCTAGTTAAATAGAGCCTGTCAAAGTGTTTTCCTTTTCTTTAAAAAAAAGTTATTTCCTTATTTTTAAATAGAAGGGAAAGGAGGGAGAAAGAAAGAGTGAGAAATATTGATTTGAGTGAGAAATATCAATTGGTTCCCTCTTATAGGTGCCTGACTGTATGTGCCCCATGGATTGAATCCCCAACCAGATATCTGAGCTGACTGAGAATCAACCCAGCAGCCTCCTGGTTTCCAGGACAATGTCCAAGCAACTGAGCCACAGTGGTCAGGGCTGTCAAAGTGTTTTCCTTGGCTCACAATGCATCTTACAAATTGAAAAAATGATACATAAGAATCTGGTTTTCCTTGAAAACCAATCAGTAGATCTTATCAATCCTAGATCCAAGTTCCTGCATACAAAGGATAGGTTGAGGTTGAGCAGTGATGTGCTTTTGGGTGTGTGGGGAAAGCAGTGAGTTCACCACCAATTCTTCCCAGTTTAGCTATCACACCTGACTCTTGGTTCACTTATGTTACCTCTTTGGCTCCTTTAGGTACTGGAGCTTGCCAACAAGTACTTTATCACAAGTTTATATCATATTCATGACTGAATAAGGGAAGATGTAATAAGGGTAAACATTTAGAGGTAGAAATGGAATCACCAGAAATTCTAAAATATTGTGAGCAGTAATTTCTGATATAGAAAAGTGTTACAAAAGTATCATCTTAAAGACTCTAACAATTTATTTCTGGACTCTTTGTGATTAAAAAAATGATGAATGTAGAGGTGAATGAGTAGAAACTAAGAGAATGTGAACCTGAAATTTAATTTATGTGTCCAAAATAGAAGATACAAAACATTTCAATATTAAGCTATTATATTATAAAACACTTTCAAGTTTGTGGTTATTTTTGGCCTACTGTGATGTCCACTTCATGTTGGGCATGAATCCTTTGATCTCCTTGGAGATATATTCAAGTCCTGCTGAGGCGGAAAGTAAAATTTATTTATTCACCAACATGAATACTTATGATACATTAGGTCAGAGATCATCCTGATATATTCTAAAAGAGATGGTAAGTGCCTAGATGTTTATAGCTCATTGTATATGGGCTATAATAGAGGCATGTTCTAATAGATTTGCCTCTATTTGCTACTAATAGAGGCACTTAACTTTCGGCCAGTTAAGTATAATTTCTTTGAAGATAGTACAGTAAGTTTTCTCTGAGGAGGAACCACATTTTGCAAAATGTGGTTTCATGACTTTAAGAACCATGAAAATAGAAAATGGAGAGAAGGTGTTCCAAGGGCAAATACAGGGAAACGATATTACAGGGCACATTTGAGAAATCCACAATTAGTTTATAATTATTTTGGATGAAGTAATCTTAAGCAAGTTTGTTAAAAATAATTTTTATTACAGATTTAATGATAAAGGCCTGGTATAGACAGGATAGGAACTTTATTTTTATTTTATTTCATTTATTTAAAGATTTTATTTAATTATTTTTAGAAAGAGGGGAAGAGAGAGAGGCAGAGAGGGAGAGAGACATCAATGTATGGTTGCTTTTCACCTGCCTCCAGCCACAGACCTGACTGGAGACCTGTTTTGCAACCTTGTTATGTGCCCTGGCTGGGGAATTGAACCTGGACCTTTGGGTTCGCAGGCCGGCGCCTTATCCACTGTGCTACCAGCCAGGGAGGAACTTTGTTTTTATTCTGGCTATTAGTATATTTATTTCCTATTTGTTACTTTTGACAATTGTCTGCAAAGGACTATTGAGTGTTAATTCAATTATTTGGAAGAATGATATCCTGTACTTGAAAAGTAACTATCATGTTACCTTGTTCTGATGGTACTTACTTAGATCTACATATCCAATATCCACATATATTTTAGCAAATAGAGATCCTAGGGTAAGGCCGAGGACTGGACCAACCATTGCTATTGCATATAAAATACCTGAAAATATTATAAAACAATTTTATCAGATGCCAAAATTACATAGTTCCTATCCACTACATTTTTAAAAGTAACATTACACAATAACATTTTAAAAAAGATTTTATCTATTATTTTTAGAGCGAGGGGAAGGGAGAGAGGCAGAGAGGGAGAGAAACATCAATGTATGGCTGCCTTTCACCTGTCTCCAACTGAGGACCTGGCTGGAGACCTGGCTTGCAACCTGGTTATGTGCCCTGGCTGGGAATTGAACCAGCGACCTTTAGGTTTGCAGTGCCTTATCAACTGTGCCACCTGCCAGGGCCTCACAATAACATTTTTAATAAATAAAAGAATGAATTAAGGAACACTCTTATTTGAAAGGTAGACCCAAGTAATCATCAAATCTAATATTTTCTGTACCTTACCTATATAAAAAGAAGAATCTCCTTCTTTTGAAAAATCATCCAAGTAAGAAATCCCCAAGGGTTGTATGGGAGTTTCCCCAATTCCACGAAGCAAATTACCCATTAGGACAAATACCCACTTATGTAAGTCAGGTTCCTTTTCCCAACCTATGTAGACAAGAGAGTGTTTTATTTTAATAATTAATTTTAGCATTTTTATTGGAAACTCAACCACATTAACCCCTTATTCCATTTAAGATTCTTTTGCTTTTTTCCTAATTATAAGAGTGATTCATATGCATATGCACATTACACAAGTTGTAAATATAGAAAAGCACAAAGAAAACAAGTAAAAACTATCTGTTGTCCAACCACACACAGAGAACTGCTTCTACTTGTACCCTCATATATTTTCCACATTTTTAGTGCACATAAAATATGTGTAACACTCTGCAGTCATTATATAGTTAAATGCCCAGTTCTTATTATGATCTACTTTTGTGGCACTTAACACCATAGTATGGCAATTTTCCCATGTTCTTAAGATTTCTCGTATATAAAAATTTATTTTATTTTACAGTTACAGTTTACATTCAATATTATTTTGTATTAGTTTCAGTTGTACAACATAGTGGTTAGACAATCATACACAAAGTGATCCCCCATATTGTTTTATTGCCCACCTGGCTCTGTGGTTACCATATCATACAATGACTATATTCCCAATGCTCTACTTCACATTCCTGCAATTAATTTGTAGCTACCAACTTGTACTTTTCAATTCTGTCACCTTTTTCACCCAGTCCCCTAACTCTCCTCCCTTCTGGCAACCAGCAATCTGTTCTCTGAATCTATGTGCCTATTTCAATTTTATTTATTTTGTGCTTTAGATTCCACATCTAAGTGAAATCATATGGTAATTGTCTTTGTCTTACTTCACTTAGCATTTTTAATGACAACATAGTAATGTGCTAAAAAAGTTCATAATTTATTGAATCAATC
Source organism: Noctilio leporinus (assembly GCA_004026585.1). NCBI lineage: Eukaryota > Metazoa > Chordata > Mammalia > Chiroptera > Noctilionidae > Noctilio > Noctilio leporinus. Next base: position 66,387 of record PVIW01003726.1, read on the forward strand.
TCTTTTCACTCACAAAATATTTCTAATTTTTTATTCTGTAAGTAGGGATGGCATATCTATAAACATATAAATCCTTGTGTAGCCTAATTATTTTCTTAAAATAAATAAATAAAAGAAATAATTCTTGATTTAAGTAGATATCTATAATTTTGTTCTTTACCATACAGAAAATTAACCTCCAAAAAGAGCTGGAGATTTATATACTCCCAGTAATATATAAATGTGTCTTTTGCCTCTACCTTATTTATTTTTAATCTTTTCCTAATAGGCAGAAAAATATGTAACAAGTATTAAAATTTGTAACTTTCCATGTTATAATTTATAATTATAGGTTTGTGTTATAACAGGTAAAAAAATCTTTAATTGGTGTAACAATTTGCCATCTTTCATAAATAGTAAAGTTACATTTTTACATATTTATGCCACTTCCCTCTTCATTTTAAATGCATACATTCTTTGCCAATTTTCTATCAAAATGTTTTACTCTTTTTATTAGTTCTAAAAGCTCTTTATATATATTAACAGTTGTAAAATGCAAATGCTTTTTAAATTTGTTTAAAATCAATTTTGCTAATTATTTTTACAAGTTGGTTAAAATGATAATTTTTAGAATATTTATTAGTGACACTAATATTCACTAGTGTCAATTCAATTCTTACCTTTTTCCTCTTTCTCAGGTGATGTTTTATTGACTAACACATTTTGATTAGCTAAACAGGTTGAAAAGCTTAGTGTTGAATTCTCTGATGGATTAATAGGAATTTCTTTAGAATACCTGTAACTGTAAGAACATCACTATATTTAAATTCTTGCTTAGCTACTGAATATTTATACTTTTCCAAGAATACAGAGACATTTTCCCCTTTGTATACGCCATTCCCTTCTACAAATCATCAGAATCCTCTTTGTCAACTTCCCAGCTTGTACTTTAGGTATGGATAAAAGTGAAATTGGGTGTTCAGTAAGAAATATCATTCACTACTCCTCAGGCAAGAATTATCATATTATTGTTCTATCATATCATCTGACCAAGATATGAATAGCTTGATTTTATGCTTTTTAAAAAAAACTTGGTAACTGTATCTTATACCCCTTTCAATCATCTTCAAATGTAGTACAATCTAAAGTATTTGATAAACTTTATAACATTTAATAAACTTTAGAGCAGTGTTTTCCAAATCAATCTATAATACACACTAATTAATCTGTATTTTCTATTAGTAATGTGTTTGTTTTTTTCATGGACACACATATATGCATATACTATCATAAGCTTGACTCTTTAAACCTTAGTTAAAAAAGTTCTAATCCATTTTTATTTTCATGAAGAAGACCTTAAGAACAACAGCAATAGAGCTAGAATAGGGAGAAATGTTGATATAGCTCATGAGCTCCAAGGGCAGCCAGCTGTTTGCCAGAAATTATACTCAGCTCCAACAAAACTAGAACTAAAACACAATTTTTGTACTTAGGGAAGTCTATACTCTCTATGATGAACATATTTTATCATATACCTATATGGTGGTAGAGGGAGTAGATTAGACTTTGCAGTGAGGATGGCATGTGAGATGAATCTTGAATATAGGAAGGAGTTTAATAAGTAGATAACAACAAAAATTTATTCAAGATTTTAAGAAACATCATGTGCAAAGTTATGACATATTAGGACACATTTGGAAAATAGCAGGCCTAGGATGTGGTACTCAGACATGGGGAGCAATGTAAGATGACATTAGAAAGCTAGTCAAAGATCAAATTAATGAGCAACTTGTGTGTGTAAATGGATTTATAATAGGTACTAATCCACAGGTGAGAGGCATTCAATATTTTTGACTGTGATCAACAGTGAGAAATGCATTTTGTTCACACCGCAATACATACATATACACACATAGATAGATACACACTCACAAATATATGCATAACCAAAATAAAAGTTTCACAAAACAATATTTGTTCCTACTCACATTGTATGTTCCTCTATTCTATTTTATCCTATTTGCTTTGGTCCTATTGTTGGTTTCAATAATTAATCTGAATCAATTTTGTTGTCCACTAGTGGTTCAGAATCTGAAGTTAGAAAACACTGTTCTAGAAAATTGGGAGTTTCAGACAGGAGTTAAATAAGTAAATTTTTTTTAAATGAATACTCTTTCATGTAGAACATGAGTGAGAATCAAGTTTAGGCTGGAGGCAAAAATCCAGGACAGAAAAGAGGATCCTTAAGTAGGTTTTGGACAATGGGCATAAAAGGATGGTACAACTTTGACAAGATAAGAGGTAGAATAAGCAAGATTTGGTGACCACTGGTCTTTTGTGATGAAATAAAGAGTCTAGGATGAAGTCCTTGACTTTGGTTTAAGTTTCTTTGTGACTAAATATGAATCACTGAAAGAGTGAATGTGAATGATCTGAACTGATTTTGGTACAGGGATGAATGCAGCTTTGAATATATGGACAGAAAATGCTTGTAGAACATAAAGTTGGAAATACTCATGAGCTGGTTTATTATATAGATCCTGAGTGTAAGAAAAAGTCACCATGTATAGGTGATAGTTGCATTCAATGCATACAATTCATACAAATAATCTAGAATGAAAAGTGAAGGAGATTGAAGAGGGAATTTAGGGGATACTGACATTATGGTGTCTGCAGTAGAACAAAATGGATGGGCATGGTGAAGAAACCACCAAGACAGGAAATAAATCAAGAAAGAGTAATACAATGAAAAGCAGAAAAAGTAGCAGGAAGAAGAAAGTGCTTATGAAGGTCAAATACAGGGGAAAGAAAAGGAATTAATCATGATAACCAAAGGCAATTTGATTTGGCAATGATTAGGTTAGTTAATGATTTGAACAGAAAATGTTCATTGTCTCTCAATAGCCATTCTTCCTTCCCTCCTCCTGTTGTAATAGAGGGTGGAATTTTTAGTAGCATGGCAGGCTGGAATGAAGTCTATTTTTCCTATGTATTTAGATCTGGATGTAAAATGCAATAGAGTTCTGGCCAATATGAAGCCAGTAGAAGCATCAGGCTCCTGAGAATATTCTCTAAGTCTCAGGCTGCACTTCTTCTACTTGTTCTTCCCTTTTTCTGTCCCATGGCCTGGGACAATTTTGCCATGATTTGGACTATGGCATCAAGGCTACGCAAGACAGAGTGGTGTGATCAAATGAAGCTACAACTCACCATCCCTGGGGTAGCTATATTAACTTTTATGTAAAAAACAAGCTTCCGTCTTATTTAAGCCATCCATATTTTAGATTTTTCCGTCATTCACATTTAACTCTAATCTTTACACAGTCACCTTAGAAAGAACTCTCTCAATGGCTATGGTAATGGGGAAACCTGTATTGCAATAGGTTGAGTGGGGAAGTTTATTAAATATATAAAATCTTATAGGCAAAGCCATGAAATATATATGTTATAATTCTGTTCAGTAGAACTATAAAAAGTCATAAAGTTTTTTTTCTGATTCATATTTCAGATTCAGCCTAAGCAGGATGGATAAAGCAGGTAGTTATTATTACATTAAAAAAGAAACTCCATTTCTACACATGCTTAATGTGTGTTCTTCCAAAAGGTGACTGCCTATTTTAAAAGGAAACAATGAAATTTTACCTACTAATTTAAAAGTAACTGTTAATTAATGGCACAGAGCTCTTTAACACTTACTATCCCATGAAGAAATGTGGTAGAGCAGTCATAATGCTTCCAGCACCCATAATGAGGCAACCAATTCCAATTATCCTTGGTCTGTGTAGTTTGGATCCAAAATAACTCACAAATATAATCACAACCAAATTCCCTGGAAAGAGGACAAAGTTATTTTTATATGATGCACTATAGTAAACTCCAAGTTCAATTTTGAGTTCAATAGACTGGAAGGCCTCAAAATGAATACAAATAGCATGTAGGACATTGTACTTTCTCTCAAAGGCCATGCAATTTAACTGAGAAAATGAAATTCACTTACATCAAACAACTCACTCTAAAGTTTAGTAAAATAGGTTTCAGATACAGAAGAAAGTACTTGACTTACTTGGCAATATTAGTGAAGCAAAATATTATTGAAGAATTTGGAGTTAACTGGATTGTATTGGAATGGAGGAAAATGGAGAAAATCTTTCTGACCTAAGAGAAAGGTATTCATTTGTGCATTTATTCATTCCCTTTAGCACTCCAGTTAAGAACCTGCCATGGTGTTAGGATCCAGAAATATATAAAAAGAATGAACCATGGTATCTGTCCTCAATGCACTCACATAGCAGTAATAAAAATACACAGATAGAGATGCTGTTAGACCACAGAAAGGAGAAGTGTAAGTGAGGGCTTCAGAAAAGTTTCTTGGATGGGTCACTTGAGATTTAACACTGAATGAAAATTATTTACGTTAAAAAGGGTAGGAAGAGCATTTCAAGTGGAGGGAGCCATGACCAATTCTGATCATACATCTATAATAACATAAAGACAGCCAAGAATTACTGGACAGGTGATGGGAAAAACAGCATGAAATAAAATCACCCAGATGAACTGGCAGGTAAAATAATCTATGAAGACACCATTGAATAAAAAAAAGAAGAAATTTTGAAAAAAAATTTAGTTAACATTTCTAGAAGTACATAGGTATCCATAAAGTAAGAACTGGTAGACTAAAATTCATAAAAGAATAATAAAGTATTATGAGTTAAAAATATTATAAAATGTATATGTTGGCATCTATTATGTTGAGAGATAAGATAAAAATATGTTGTTGAAACATAAATTCAGGTAGAATTTTAGAAAGGAAAACTTAAAAAAAATAGAAAATTTAATATTTACCTTATATATGTTTCAGAAGAAAATAGAAGGAAAGTAATAAATTTTAAAATATAACCTTGGCTGATGGACAGTGGCACTGGCTGGTGACACAGTGACCCTGTCTGGTGGCAGAGTGGATAAGGTAATCCACTCTGTGAATCCAAAGGTCACTGGTTGGATTCCCCAAGCAGAGCATATAACCAGATTGCAAGCCAGGTCTCCAGCCAGGTCCATAGCTGGAGGCAGGTGAACGGCAACCATACTTTGATGTCTCTCTCCCTCTCTGCCTGTCTATCTTCCTCTATCTCTAAAAATAATAAATCAAAAATCTTTAAAAAATAAATAAAATTATTTTAAAATATATAAATATATATAAATTTCCTGAGCTAAAGGAAGAGTTAAGCATTGAGATGAAAATTTCTACATTTCTTCACCATAAATAATGTAAAAGTGATAGTTCTGAGTATATGTCTGTAAACTTTCTGAAATTCAGGGATAAAGAGGGGGTACCTATCAGTGCATGACAATGATGCTGATAATGATTTTTCTTATACAAAATTAGGTATTATAAAATACTAGATAAATATTTTAAAATGTTTTGAGGAAAAAAAAGATCTTGCACTTGAAAAAATTATTATTTTTAGAGAGAGGGCAAGGGATGGAGAAAGAAAGTGAGAGAAACATCAGTGTATGGTTGCCTTTCACCTGCCTCCAGCTACGGACCTGGCTGGAGTCCTGGCTTGCAACCTGGTTATGTGCCCTGGCTGGGAATTGAACTAGTGACATTTGGGTTCACAGGCCAGTGTCTATTCACTGAGCAACCAGCCAGGGCCCAGATCTTGCACTTTGAATTACATTCAGACAACTTATCACTTGAATATGGTAGTAAAATAAGTACATTTTCTAATAAGCCAAGGGCTTAGAAAATGTCATGTGTTCAATTATTTCTGGAAAAAATAACTATGAAAATAATCCTCAGAAAAATTAAGCATATGACTTTAAGTCATGAGAATCAGGAAACAATGGTAAGCAAAGAAATCAGTAAAACTTAGAACCACATCCAAATACTTGATGTTAAATAGCTACAAGGTTTAACAACAATATTAAGAACAAAATCTCAATAAAAAGAGGCATACAATAAATTAGAATTTAAAGCTAATAATAGGTTAATATTAATGTTCTAGAAGGTTTCATTAAATGAGGGAAGCAAAAAAGTGAAAAAGCAAAGGATATTTTAGGGTATAATATCCCCTGACCCATGAAAAGACAGAATTCATAATAAAAACATAGATGGATCTTCTTTTATACAATTATTTTCTTAAATAGTCATAGCTAAATAAATTTTAAATGAAGTTAAAAGATAAACAACACATTATAGAAAATATTTGTAATCTATGCAACAGAAACGATTTTTGAGTCCTTTTAAGTTATTAAACAGTGAAATAAAGGAAAAATGGGCAGAGGTAATGAGCTACCAATTTATAAAATAACAGAAAATAATATCCAACAATTACATAAAACCTCACTATAATGGGAGAAATCCAAATAAAAAGAAAGACAATGAAGTAACACATTTAAGGTCCTAAATGAGGACTTTTAACCCCAAATTTTATACCCAGTTAAACATTAGAAACTTAAAGCTGCTTCTCCTTCCTCCTTTCTTTTCTTTCTTTCTTTCTTTCTTTCTTTCTTTCTTTCTTTCTTTCTTTCTTTCTTTCTTTCTTTCTTTCTTTCTTTCTTTCTTTCTTTCTTTCTTTCTTTCTTTCTTTCTTTCTTTCCCTTCCTTCCTTCCTTCCTTCCTTCCTTCCTTCCTTCCTTCCTTCCTTCCTTCCTTCCTTCCTTCCTTTCTTTCTTTCTTTCTTTCTTTCTTTCTTTCTTTCTTTCTTTTTGTTGCATTAGGGACTTGAGAGAAAGAAGAATTTCTAGACAAATAATAAGATTGTATATAGATCAGGGTATTTCAACCCTGGCACTATCGACATTCTGGGATGGAAAATTCTTTGTTGTGGGGACTGTCCATTGCATTGTGGGATATTCAGTGGCATCCCTGGCCTTTACTGCTAACTGCCATTAGCAATTCCCTTTACCTCAGTTATGACAACCAAAAATGTCTTAAGATATTGTCAAACTGACCCCAGGGGCAAATTTATTTCTGGTTGAGGACAAGTGGCATAGAGCATGTATGAATAGTTTTTACCTCTGTGAATCTGGTTACCAAGTAGTAATCAAAGAGAAATTACCAATTTCAAAGCTTCCATCAATTAAGCCAGCAATAGAAGATGGTATGTCAAATCTCCTTTCTATTTGGGTGATGGAACTTTTCATAATGGCCCCACCTAGTGCCTTAGCAATGAGGCTGAATGAGAGGGCAGCCAAGAACACCTAAGGGAAAGCAGGAGGAAAAGGAAACATGCTTAGTCACAGAAATACATGTGTACATATTCAGAGAATTAAAACAGCTTTTCTTCTTTACTTAAAAATATTATTTTCTCACAAAAAATATACCTATCTTTCCTCTGTACCATTCAGTACTTTGTCTTTTTGATGTTGGCATCACTATGCTGATAAAGCATCATTTTCTAACGTGATTACAACATCAGATTATTAAAGCAGTATAGAGAATAGTTTAATGTTATTAACTGATTTATAAGACCCTCGATAATGCCTGAAAAGGTCAGGATGATAAGCTATTATTTATTTCCAAATGAATAGCATAGGCTGACTTGGAGGGTAATGGCTAGATGCTTTCGAATGCAACACTTCCAGTAAGCCCTCTGCAAATGACAAGTTTTTCATTTATTAAACATTATTATTGAAGAAATCCAAAGTAAAATGAAGAAAACAAAGCAATATATTTAATGTTCTAAAAAGCTTCTTAATCTCAATGGTGATAGACATTGATATTTTCAATTTCATTTTAACAAAATTTATTGACATCCTCCTTATGGACCACATTCATATCTGTAAGTAAATTTCTTTTGCTTCTAGTACAAAAATCTATTCTTGTTATGAACTATATGTATGACTTCCCCACCCAGGTCATGGAACCCCATGATAGGATAAGTGTCCGTGTAATAGTTAGCTTTTCTCTCTCCCTCTGCCATGTGAAGACCCAGCCAAAAGATAACCACCTGAAAACCAGAAAGAAGATTCTCACTGGAATGCAATTGTGTTAGTACCCTGATCTCAGACTTCCAATGGCCAGAGCTGTGAGAAATAAATTTAACTTGTTTAAGCCAGAGTCTCTGGCATTCTTTTAGAGCACACAATGCTGATTTAGACAAGCCCTTCTCATTACCTCTTACACTATCAGTGGCCCTCACCATTGTGTCTAGTCTGGATTATTTCATTGACCTCCTAATAGATCTTCCTGCTTCTGTTCTCATTCCCCTGCCATCTCTTCTCAATGCAGGGGCTAGATAAATTCTTCCAAAGTGAAAATTAGATCATATTACCACTCTTTTTCCTTCCCTCTCAGTCAGAGTAATATCTTTCCAATGGCCTTTAGAGTCCTACATGACCTAGGCTTCCCCCATGGAGTATCCCTTCCCCACAATACTCCTTTCTGCCTTTCTAACCTTATCTTCTGCTACTTATGTCCTTTCTCATTCCTCTCTAGCTACATCCCTCTTCTTGCTGGACCATTAGCATTCTAGTTTTCCATTTTTTTTCACTAAATATATTGGGGTGACACTGGTTAACAAAATTATACAGGTTTCAGGTGCACAATTTCACAATGCATCACCTATACACTGTATTGTGTGATCACAACCCCAAGTCAGGTTTCCTTCAGTCACCATTTATCTTCCCAACCCTCCAACACTTCCCTGCATCTTCCCCACCCCCAGTAATCACCACATTGTTTTCCACGTCCATGTGTTTTTCTCTCTCCCTCTCTTTCCTTCTTTTTTTTTTTTTGCTCAATCTCTCCACCCCCTGCCTGCCCCACCCCAAACCTCCCACCTTGACAACTGTCATCTTGCTCTCTATTTATGATTCTGTCTCTATTTTGTTTGTTGGTTCATTTTGTTCATTAGATTCCACATGAGTAAAATTATATGGTGCTTCTTTCTCTGACTGGCTTGTTTCACTTAGCACAATGCTTTCTACATCCATTCATGCTGTCGCAAGAGGGTAAGATTTCCTTTTCATGGATGAATAGTATCCCATCGTGTGAATGAACCAGAGGTTTTTATGCACCCATCTATTGATGGACACTTGGGCTGCTTCAAATCCTGGCTATTGTAAATAACAATGCAATGAATATAAGAGTGCATATATATATATATATATATATATATATATATATACCTGTCAGAATGTCTATCACCAATAAATCAACAAACAACAAATGCTGGTGAAGATGTGGAGAAAAGGGAACCCTTGTGCCCCATTGGGAATGCAGACTGATGCAGCCACTGTGGAAGGTAGTATGGAGTTAGCTCAAAAAGTTAGAAATGGGACTGCCTTATGGCCCAGCAATTCTTTTTCTGGGAATTTATCTGAAGAAACCTAGAATTCTAGGTATATTATATTGCCTCAGTTTCTCTATCCTTGCTTTGCTTTCTGCAAGGGAAGCTTGTTTCCATAGTCATATTTCTATCACCCCCTCACATCTTTGAGGTTTTTTGCTCTAACGTCACAGGGAGGCTTTCCTTAACCAGCCTACTTAAAATTATACCACTTCCCCCTCACATTATATTTTATTTCTTTATTGTATATTGCCCTTTTTTGAATACCACCTTCATCAGGACAGATGTTTTCTGTCTATTTTGTTCACTGCTATATCCCCAGTACTTGAAATTGTGCCTGCTACAAAGATGTTAAAAAACACTTGTTGAACTTATGTCTAACCAGAACCTACTATGTGTCTTACACAAGGCCATGCTTGGAGAAAAGAGATAAAAGGTCCAATCCAGCCTTCCCATGGCTGCCAAAATGTGTGTACTTTCCTTCCTATATAGGAAACTTTCAATGATGTTGAAGAGACTTGAGGAAAGCTGTAAAGTTATAAGATTTATTATTAATAGTCAAGGATTTAAAAATAAGATACAGAGTTATTGAAGAATGAAACACAAAAAGTAGAAAGATATTCAAACAAATGTAACTAAAGGGGTACAAGGGAGAACCAGACACATAGGAGAAAGTTGTTAAATTTTTCCAATGAAGTTAGACAAAAAAAAAAAAAAAAAAAAAAGATTTTCAAGGGGAGTCAATTATGACAATTGTAGAATCATATACAGTCTTATGTCATAGAACAGAAATTTAAAATGTTCAGGTTCTAATCATTTCAAAAAGCATGTTATTGGTACCAGAAATTAAAAAAAAAAGAAAAATGTAGCTGTACTGTTGTGAGTACGCTAAATACAGAACTTATTCTCGTATTAGTATTTTTTAACTACTGTGTTGTCTTCCCTACAAACACGTGTAAACCAACTTTTTCCTGCCTTGTATGTGTGGGAATAATGTCAGCAAAATGGCAGGATCCAAAGTCCTCTCCTTCTTTCCCCAAAGGATACATTGATTTAAAAACAATAAGCCAAACCAATGCCTCCGTGAAGTATCCAGAAATCGGTTAAAATATTTTTGCATTGTAGGCATTGTGAAGCCAACCATCTGAAAGCTCAGCAGGGAAATCTGTGACCTCTCAACTCTGACCAGAGCAGTTCACCCACCAGACATGGTTGGTGAAATTAGGACAAAATTTCCAACTCCTGTGTTTCCCCTGCACAGAGGAAAAAAGTAGAACTTAAATCCAATGTTCTGACTTAAAGGGTTTTGCTTGGGGAGCTAATCTGTATCAAGTACTGACAGGAGTGAGTTGCTAGGTTGAGAGGTTCAGAACAGGGGCAAATCACGTGCCAGAATCTGCAGTACCACGAGTTGACACTAGATGACGCGCCAGCATTGTGATTTACTACAATACCAGCGAGGCTGCAGTATCTCAGATGCACACCAGGGGGCGCTCCTAAGTGAAAACCAGCAAACCTGTTCAAACAACCCAAGACATACAGTAAACCCAGAAAAAGCTTGGGAGGTCTCCAGAATTCCTTGGCTGAGTACAGAAATTCATCCCCATACAAAACCAGACCACAAATTCTTAGAGAGTTGGCTGGCTACTCACCTGCCAAAATTCCAACAAAAAGTAGCAAGGCATATATTTACAAAAGGGAATAATAACACATTTAAAGGAGCAAGTTAAATCTCCAGGAATTTCCCTGGAAGAAACAAAGATGTATGAATTGTCATAAAGGGCTCAAGTTTGAGAACTCCTACAATTTGCAATAGCATGGATAGAACTGGAGAGCATCATGCTGAGCGAGATAAGTCAGGCAGCAAAAATTAAATACCACATGTTCTCACTTAATACAGGAGACTAATGAACAAACAAACAAGCAAACAAAGCAGAACCAGAAACATGAATGCAAGGAACACACTTTCAGTGTGCAGAGGGGATGGGGTCGGGGTTAGGGGAGAAGGAGGCAAAGAAGTGGAACAGTTTAGTCAAGGAACTAGCATCGATGACCCATTGACACGAACAACACATGGGAGTGACTGGGGGTGGGGTGAAGAGGGTGGGGAAGGGGAGAGCAGAGGGGGAAAATGAGATGAATGTAATACAACAACAACAACAAAGATGTTCAAGTTTACCATCCTAAGTATGTTTAAAGAATTAAAAGTCAACAGAGATAGACACTTAATTGAAAAAAAGTTTTTAATTATGCAAAGATAAAATGAGAACATTAATGAAGAAATACAATGAAGATGAACTGAAGAGAAATAAGGAAACTGAAGAATACACTACTTGAATTGAAAACTTCACACTGAATAGCAAATTTGATTAGACAGAAAAATGAATTAACCAACTCTAAGACTGAGTCAGAGAGCTGAAAAGACTCATGCAGAACAATATAGGCATTAGGAGAGAACCAGAAGGAGAAAGAGAGAAAGGGACAGAGAGATTATTTGAAGGCATAATGGTCAAAATTTCTCCAAATCTGAGAAAGAATTTACCTATAAATTCAGTAAGTTCAACTCCATCAAGAATAAATGTAATGAGACTTACTCCAAGACACATCGTAATAATACTGTCAAGAGTCACAGACAAAGACAAAATCTTGGTAGCAGTTAACAGAAAAATGATTCATCATATTGGAAGTCCCATTAGATTGTCATCAAATTTCTCAGCAAAAACCTTGAAGGATAAAAGGGAGTGGGATGAAACATTCAAAGTAGTGGAGGAAAAAGGCTGCTAACCAAAAATATTGTGTCCAGCAAAATTGTCCTTAAAAATACAAAGGAGAAATCAAGACTTTCCCAGATAAGAAATGCTACAGGAATTCATCACTGCTAGATTTTTCCTACAAGAAACAATGATGGGAGCCCTACAAATTAAAGTGAATGGATGATAAGCAGCAAAACAAAACTCTACCAAATTATAAAATTTCCTCATGGTGGAGCAAGTGTGGTTTTATAGTTGTTCATATGGAAAATAATACAATACTTAATATATAATACAAGAATAAACTGTTTTGCACCTCACAACTATAAATGAAGTAACTGTAATACAACAACAATAAATAATACATATTTTTAAAAACTTCCAACAAAGAAAGCCCAGAACCAGATGGCTTTACTGGAAATTCTATCAAAATTACTAGAGGAAAATGAAGGCTAATCCTTCTCCAACTATTCCAAAGACCTAATGAAGGGGGAACACTTCCAAGTTCATCTTATCAGGCTACAATACCCTGATATCAAAGCCAGACAAAAACGTTACAAGAGAAAAAAAACTATAGATCAATATCCCTGATGACTATTGATGCAAAATCCGTAACAACATACTAGCAAACACTACCCAATAACACTAACAGGATTATACATTTTGACCAAGAGGAATTTATATTGACCTTGTGGTACTACATATGAAAATCAATCAGTGTAATCCACCACATTATCAAAATGAAAGACAAAAACCATGCAATCATATCAGATCATATCAACAGATGCAGTGAGAGCATTTGATAGAATTCAACACTTTTTCATGACAAAAAACAGTCAACAAATTAGGAATAGAAGAAAGTACAACAACATAATAAAGGCCATACATGAAAAAGTCAGTAGTTAACGTAATGGTGAAACACTGAAAGCTGTTCCCCTAAGGTCAGAAACTAGGTAAGTGGGCCAGCTCTTACCTCTTCTAGTCAATACAGTTCGTTCTAACCAGAATTACTAGACAAGAAAAATAAATAAAACATATGCAGTTTATAAAATTATTCCTCTTTTCAGATGACATGGTCTTAATACATAGAAAATTCTAAAGACTCCACAAAGAAGCACTTTATAAATTAATTCAGTACAGATGCAGAATGCAAAATCAACATCCAAAAAGTTTCATTTCTATACAGAGCAGTTGCATTTCTATGCACTAACAATAAATTATCTGAAAAGGAATAACTAAACAGTCATTTACATGGCAAAATCAAGAAGTCTAATGGTGCCAAGTACTGGAGAGAAAGTGTATCCTGATTTTCTCTTATAAATTAACGCTGATCACTTGATAAAGTAGTGTGATCACTTACATAGCAATTTATCATTAGCTTGTAAAATTGAATATTTATATACTCTATGTTTTAGCAATTTCAAAGGTATTGGCAAGAAAAACTGGGTATACCAGGAGATAAGCATGAGAATATTCACACCAACATTATTAATAACATAAAATCCCTGAAAGCAATCTAAATACCCATAGATAGAGAAATAAATTATGGCATATTCATATACTAACACAAATAGCGTTAAAAATGCACTACCCGCTTCTCTATGAGTAAAGAATTTTATAATGTTTGGGAGATTGGGGCCATTAGTCTGTTTACCTATGAATATATTGAGTAACATGGCAAAGGGATATGGCTTCAAAGAGGATATACTAAATTATCCTAGCTCAATGAGTGTCATTACAGGGTTTTTCACATGTGTAAGAGGGAGGGAGAAAGGTCAGTGTTAATGTGATAAAATATGAGAAATACTTGCTTGACCAATAGCTTTGAATATGGGAGAGAGCTGAGTCAGGACTTTATGGCAGCTCTGAGCAGTTGGAAAAGGCAGGGACACAGGTGGCCTCCTGGTGGGTCCCAAAAGGATTGCAGCCCTGCCATCTCTGACTTTAGTCCAGTGAGGTCCATTTCAGACTTCTCAACTTCAGAACTTGAAGATTATAACACAGATGAAATAAATTTGTGTTTTAAACCATTAAAGGTGCGCACACACGGAGGCACATATGTATGTGTTTCTGTTTCTGTGTCAGTGGGATAAATGCTATACAAATCAATTCGGTTAAAGAGTCATGGAGAGGAAATGCTGTTTATACATGGGGTGGTCAGGCATGAGGTAATGTTTACGCTGAGATTTGAATGAGATGAAGGAGCAAGATATCTGGAAGTAGAACGTTTCAGAAGAGGAAACAACAAATGGAAACTTCAAGTCAGAAGCTTGACATTTTTGCAAAATAGCAAACAGGCTAATATGGCAGGGGGAAAGTGAACCAGAGGAAAACTATGGTATATAAAAACTGTTCATTAATAGGGGATAATTTTTCTGACTTTTTTCTGCAGGGGGGAGTGGGAATGAAGGCAGATGGGTAAACTTTTTGGTTGTGCCCTATTATTTATGTTTTTGGATGATGATGCATTGTTTTTGTCTTGTTAGAGACTTTTCATTACAATATAAAGATACCAGAAATCCGAAGTGCAGAAGTGGCAAGTATAAAGATGAAGGATCTACTGGCAGGGTCTTTATTTAGTTCATTTGGGTTCAAAAAATTGAGGGAAAGGGTTATTTAAAAGTCTCTTTTATATATTTGCACTTAACAGTTTCAACCTGTTGAGTCTGTCTATGCATGTCAGTAATAACATGTATGTGGCTGTGAGAAATACTTGACTGACCACTAGTGTAGAATGAGGAAGATCATTGAATAGTTCAATTATCAATCCCTGCTCACCAGAACATCTTGAGGGTACTAATACTATGAATTTGGGGCCCTGAGGAAGTCATTTGCCCTCTCTGATTCTAAGTTTTTTTCATCTCTGAAAGGAAAATAATAGCATCTTGCTGACAGAATTGTGGTAAGAAATTATGGTAGAAATCCAAGAAGTAAATACAAGTAAAACACTAGAAGAGTGTGTGGCATATAGTAATTGTTCCATTGTTCCATTATTCTTAGCTATTATTATTATTATTATTATTATTCCCCTAATCTTCATTATTGGCTTTCAATTAACAAACTTTATACACACTGCCAATTTTCTAAATTTTCTCCAAATATGCTTCAAGGAACCACTCTGCTCATTTGCTTCAGCCACTTTGTTGTCACCCTCCTATGAATATGCAAATAAATTACTGTGACCTCAATGATTAAAAACAGAAACAATCTAGCATAGCATATTATCCACAGATAATAGAAGGTAACACAACCGCATTTTACCAATACCCTTTCTTTGTGACTGCCATCCTGCTTAAATATTATTCAAATATTTCATCAGAACAGACTTTACCAGTAATCTCTAAAAACAAACAGGATTTATGTGCCTTGGACAAAGTTAAAAGGGACCTTGTACAACATTACTGAAATTGAAAATGATCTCTGTGGTTTTTTTATTTAGCTAGATAAGACAACAAGTTTGACTAAGGCAAATGCCTAAAATATGACTAAAAGTCAAGCATAATTTTTTTTTTCAAGACTTCCCTAGGGCGTTTAAAGGCATTTTGAATTGGGTTTAAGGGTTTTTGATTTAGAAGCAAGGTGACTTGCAAATTTTCAATTTCTCAGAGTCTTGGTGTTTTAAATACTGTATGTAAGGAGTACTTTTGTGTCTATGGAAATCCCTGATCAAGTCTATATAATCAGTGTCTCACAGTTTTGTGACAAAAGCAGGAGAAAGGATTATTACTTTTACTAATTTGCATATGGAAAAATTAAGTGGCTTTCCTAAGTCAGCAACTGGTTCTTTGGGCCAGGTTTTTTGACTCTTAGTGCAGATTTCTTTTCTATCAGATAATATTTAAGTTATTAAAATAAAAAATGCTTTTCTCTAAAGATTTAAGAGATCAAGACTACAAAGTAATTTGCAAGACTGATTAATGTTCTCTATTTATAGATCAATTCTAAGAATACTTTTATATATTACCTATTACACAACAACAACTTTTATTTAAATCACATTTATAAATATCTTTTGGTCCATCAAGAACCATGCCAACATCTGAATCACAGGGATACTAGAGGAAGAGGAAGAGCAAGCAATTGAGAACTTGTATGAAAAAATGATGAAGGAAAACTGCCCAAATTTGGTGAAGGAAATAGACATAAGAGCCCAGGAAGCACAGAGGGTGCCAGACAAGCTAGACCCAAATTGAACCACACCAAGACACATCGTAATTAAAATGCCAAAGGTTAAAGATGGAGACTCTTATAAGCAGCAAGAGAAGAGAGTTCTACAAAGTGGTTCTTATAAAACTATCAGTTGACTTCTCAAAAGAAACTTTGCAGGCAAGAAGGGATCAGCAAGAAGTATTCAAAGTCATGAAAAGCAAGGACGTACAACCAAGATTACTCTATCCAGCAAAACTATGATTTAGAATGGAAGAGCAAATAAAATACTTCTGAGACAAGGTAAAGCTAAAGGAGTTCATCATCACCAAGCCATTTATATGAAATGCAAAAGGGATTCATTTAGGAAAAAGAAGATCAAAATTATGAACATTAAAAGGACAGCGAACTCACAAGTATACAACAGAACCTAAAAAATAAAAAGGAAAATGAAAACAAACTAAGCAAACAACCAGAATAGGACCAGAATCATAGGAATGGAGATCATTGGAAGGGTTATCAGCTGGGAAGGGGAAGGGGAGAAATGGGGAAATGGTGCAGGGATTAGGAAACATAATGGGTGGGTACAAGATAGGGAGAAGTTAAGAATAATAGATGAAAGGGTGAAATCAGAGAACTTATATGTACAACCCCTGGACATGAACTAAGTGGGGTGGGCTGCAGGAGGAAATGGGGGTTTTTGTTGGAAGAAAGCAGAGGGAAAAGAATTTGGGACAACTGTAATAGCATGATCAGTAAAATATACTTAATAAAAGAACCAAAGAGAATATATCAAATGATTTCTAAATATGCAGTGTTAATAAACTCTTAGCCATCAGAAATATCACCAAATATATATCTTTTTAAGATTTAACATTGATTTAAACCAAGATATGGATCGCTCTGTTAATATATCAATGTGTGCTTGAGTTAAAGCTCATTTGGATTATAATGATCTTTTAAAAACACTGGTTGCTTTTTCTTTAAGGAAAAAAAAAAATCTTCCCCAGACTTAATTTAGTTTGAAAACATGAAACTCATTTCACCTTGAATTTATCGCAGCATCTGCTTTTCCTTTTCCTTGAAGGCTGTGCCTTTGCTGTGTTATTCAAACGTTGATTTGAGTCCATCATTGAACTACAGGTATTATGTGACTGTTTTCAATTGTCACAGATTTTTTTGTTCAAAACGATGACCTATTTAAGGAGAAAAATGTGTTACTTATTTCACTTTAACAATATACAACTCAGCAACCCGCAAAGCCACAAGAACAACCTCAATCAACCCATAAATCCACTAATATTCACACACGCGAAATGCACAGAGCCCCAGCTTTGAGATTATAATCCAGTTTAAAAGAGAAAATTGAAATAGCAAATACATAATATAGAATGCTAGGTTAGGTGAAAAAAATGTTAAACATACAGTAATAACACATTTTCACTTATATATATATATATACATTATAATATTTAGGAAGGCAAATACATGTTTAATTCACCTTTATAACTTTACAAAGTGTCAAGCACTGCCTTGCACATAGAAGAAAATGCACGTAGTAGAAAAATAACGTAATGAATTGTAATTTGAGTGGCCTAAGAAGGATTTATGGAGGAGGACATACCTTTGGAACTGGCTTGAAGAACATGTAGAGTTTGACTTTGTTTAAAAAAAAACACACACAAAACCCACAGTGTACTCTTTCTTAGTCCCTCACAGACAGACTCTTGGCCATACTTGAGATTACCACCATCATGATCCCACTTTATTTTAACTTTGTTCATTTACTTTTGAAGAGAATATATGTGCATGTAGTTGGAAATAGAAAAGATAAAAAAGACATATACTAAAAATTATTTTAAAAATTCTTCCTCTAACCCACATTCCTTCAGCATCTAGCTACTCTACTTTCAGACAGGCGCTGCTGCTCTTCCTTGAGCAGAACAGCCCAGCTCTGCCTCATTTGATTGGCACGGATGGGTGGGCAGCATCTCCCCAGTCTCTGCTTTTTGGTGTGAAGCTTTGACTGTCGGAGGTATAATAGGAAAGCCTGTGCAAGGAAATGGCCCAATTTCTACCATGTACCTGGGGCACTGAGGAGGAAACAGGAGAAACAGCATTTACTAACTTCTTAGCCCTTTTATGGGGGACTTCCCCCACATCCTCTGACAATAACAATTGTCTTATTAGAATAGCCACTTTCCTGAAAGGGAGAAAGAAACTAACATTTACCAACTCCTTAGTTTGTATCAGGATCATGTACTGAGCAGTCGTTTTCTTTTATTCAGAGGTAGAATTATCTAGAAAATTTCTTTGCCTTCACCTTGAATCAAACTTGAGTTGAAAAAGGAAATAAGAGGTAGGTAAGCGACATTGAAACACTTTCTCATGTCTTGATGTTTGTCAACTAATGCTCCACTCAAAATTATATAGTAAAGATGGAATAAAAAAAAATATGGGGTAAGTCTAATAATTCCATATAGTTAGTAAAAATAATCGCCCTGCAACCTATTTTGAAAAGGTAACGAGAGGTCCATTTTTTCAGACTTGAAGTTCCAGTTGTCTAGAAAGTAATGGGAACAGGTTTTCAGACTTTATATTTAAATAATAAATGTTTGCACCCCTGGCTGGTGGCACAGTGGATAAGGCACTGGCCTGCAAACCTGAAGGTCGCTGGTTTGATTCCCAGCCAGGGGACATAACCAGGTTGCAAGCCAGGTCTCCAGCCAGGTCCATAGCTGGAGGCAAGTGAAAAGCAACCATACATTGAAGTCTCTTGCCTCTCTGATTCTTCTCCTTCCCCTCTCTCAAAAAATAATAAATACAATCTTTAAAAGTAGATTAATTAATAAATAATGTCTGATTTTATTTTGAAGAGTATATAAATAGAGGGTCATCTATTTCAAGAAGGGATATTTAATAGGTTTTAAGGACTTAGAACATAAGTTTGTAGAAGACATAGGAATAAAGCGTGTCACATTTTTCATGTCCATTAAAAATATTTGTCTTTGGCTCCTGCAGCCACTATGGAAAACAGTATGGAGTTTCCTCAAAAAACTAAAAATGGAACTGCCTTTTAATCCAACAATTCCACTATTAGGACTATACCCGAAGAACCCTGAAACACTAATTCATAAGAACCTATGTACCACTATGTTCATAGCAGTGCTATTTATAATAGCCAAGTTCTGGAAACAGTCTAAGTGCCCATCAGTGGATGATTGGATCCAAAAACTTTGGTACATTAACAATGGAATACTACACAGCAGAAAGAAAGAAGGAACTCCTACCCTTTGCAACAACATGGATGGAACTGGAAAGTATTATGCTTAGTGAAATAAGCCAGTCAGTGAAAGACAAATACCATATGATCTCACCCATTACAGGACAATAATGAGCAAAACAAACAAACAAGCAAAGAAGAACCAGATACATGAATACAATAAATAGACCTTCAGTGGGCAGGCAGAAGGGGGATGGGGAGATGGGGGAGGAGTAGGCAAAGAAGGGGAGCAGTTTAATGAAGGAACTAGCATGGAAGAACCATGGACATGGATAAGTGGGATTGACTTTGGTGGGGAGTGGGTGTTTGGGGAAGGGGACAGAAGGGAGGAAAAAGGGGATGGATGTAATACAACAACAATAAAATTAAATTTAAAAAATAACTAAAAAATAAAAACCTTTTTTAAAAAGCAGAAAAAAATTGTCTTTGAAATTTGTGGAATTGTTTCACAAAAAAAAAATTGTAGAAAATACAGCATCTCAAAGGTTCTTACCTGAACTCAGAATCTCACACAGAAGCAAGAAGACCAGCCCTTTAACTGTTTTTAAAGTCTGTTTTTAAATAGTTAGTTGGCTTTTCTTTCTTTTCTTTCTTTTTTTTTTTTTCAGCACAATGATGATTAACCATCAGGTCATTGTCCAAGGTAGGTAGAAGAAAATTAACTAGCTATTGTAAGAGTCTGTTCCAGACTCCAGCATTTTAAAGATGATACTTGTCAGAAGTTATAAACAGTTTTTCTATGAAAGTTCAATGATTAAGCTTTGTTTCTAAGGGTAACACATTTGTTTAGTAAGTTAAATTGGTTGTATCAATTTTTTCTTTAAATATACAAATACAACAGGCTATACAATGTACTTAAAAACCTTCCAATTAGTTCAAGGCCTTTAAAAAAAAAATGTCTGCAGGTTACTTTAGTATACAAAAGATAAAAAACACTCTTTTTGCTTGATCCTGGGGCAGCTCTAATATGATATGGGTGGAACCTGGATGTCCCATATGACATAGTAAAGCACTAATTCATTAAAAGATAGGTCCTCCAAGTGACAAAATTTTAAGAAATGACAAAAGTTGTAAGACTAATTATTATAGTAGATTCCTTACATTGAAGTCTAGAGAATGGCTATACAGTTTTCTTCTACTAACTTAGTTTTTTGAGAAGAGAGGAGCTTGAATCAATCGATAGTTTTCTTGAGGAGGGGTTAAGTTTTGTTCATTTAAGCACTGAGTCAGACATACTCTCTGCAATACCTCTATGCTTCCTACATTGGTCTCTATGCTGGAGGTATCCTAATTTAAATCTCACATGACCAAATCTGTAGTATATCTGTTGTGATATATATAGCTACTATATATATAACAAATAATAGATACCATATATATGACTATTACATAGAACAATATGTAATACATTTGTAGCAATTTGAGGATGTATATGTGAAAACAGTTACCCCTTATCACTTCTAAAAGACAATTAAAAAAATATGTTGATTTGAGAGAGAGAGAGAGATGTTGATTTGTTGTTCCACTTATTTATACACTCATTGGTTGATTCTTGCCTGTGCCCTGACTCGGGGATTGAACCTGCAACCTTGGCGTACACCAATGATGCTTTAACTAAGGGAGATACCTGGCCAGGACCAAGAAAAATTTTTGATACAACTATAGCGATATGTATTTAGGTTGCATATATCAGATATTTGATAGAGTAGTTCTATTCTGGTTTATTCTTGAAAGTTTGTAATCATGTGAAGAACCAAAGAATGTGGAGAGGAAGAAGGGTGGGGACATCCTTAGTTTCCCACAGAAGGAGGGCTGAGGGAAGCAGGGCAGGGGGTTGGGCCCCACACCCAAGCAGTCCTCGCTGAATCTGAGTCTGCGCTGTTTAAGCTCACACCCAGGGGATGGATTCAGCAAAGATTATGCTTGTTATGCTTTCATTAAAAAAAATAATAATAATAAGCCCTGGCTGATAGCACAATGGATAAGGCGCTGGCCTGCGAACCCAAAGGTCGCAGGTTCGATTCCCCAGCCAGGGCACATAACCAGGATGCAAACCAGGTCTCCAGTCAGGTCTGTGGCTGGAGGCAGGTGAAAAGCAACCATACATTGATGTCTCTCTCCCTCTCTGCCTCTCTCCCTTCCCCTCTCTCTAAAAATAATGAAATAAAATCTTAAAAAAATAATAATAATAAGCCCTTCAGTTAATTTTGATGTAATGCCAAAAAATTTTTTTAAAGATTTTATTTATTATTTTTGGAGAGAGGGGAAGGGAGAGAGACATCAATGTGTAGTTGCCTTTCACCTGCCTCCAGCTACGGACCTGGCTGGAGACCTGGCTTGCAAACTGATTATGTGCCCTGGCTGGGGAATCAAACCAGCGACCTTTGGGTTTGCAGGCTGGCACCTATCCACTGTGCCACCAGCCAGGGCAATAATGCCAAATTTTGAGAACCACCATAGCAGAAATAGAGAATATTTTCAGTTATTCTGGTGGTTTTTCCTTTCATTCAGAGTAGAAATACAGGTTAGGTGTTCCCATGCTAGTGATTTTTTCCCCAAACATTCTTGTTTTATTTTTATCTATTATTGTTATTATTATTTTTACTATTCCCCGACAGTACATCACATGCAGGTAAATAGTGCAAATTAACTGAAAACCTGCTGCTGAAATTCTGGAGTGTTTTCCCAGGTCAAAGAGCATTTTCGTGACCTTTTCTCTGCCACGATTATTTTAGTTAGATTGTCCTTGTGTGGCTTGTTAAAGAATACAAGTGGTTCTTTTAAGATCAATATTAGGCTAACTTCCATGCATCAGCAGAATTGCAAAATTTGCTTTAAAAATCTAGTGGTATTTACTTCAGAGATAATCACCATGGTTCTGATGATGTGCCATGGTCTTTAAAGTCTGATAAATTATTTTATTTTATTTTATTATTTATTTTTTATATTTTTTAAAAGATTTTATTCATTACTTTTGGAGAGAGGGAAAGGGAGAGAGGAAGAAAGGGAGAGATACATCAATGTATGGTTGCTTTTCAAGTGCTTCCAGTTGAGGACCTGGCTGGAGACCTGACCTGTAACCTGGGTATATCCCCTGACAGGGAATTGAACTAGTGACCCTTGGGTTCTCAGGATGGCACTCAATCCACTGAGCCATTCCATCCAGGGTGAAGCCTGATGAATTCTGATTCTAATTTGTCTTCAATATTTGCTAACAGTGTGGCCTTAATGGAGGTTATTTATACTGAGCACCAATATTCTTATCTATAAAGTAGGAAGACAACACTTGGGGCAGGATTAACTAATGTACATACAGAGATTTACACAGTACTCGATACATTACACTTCGATATCCAATACCTCATTAGAGTTATTGTATGAAATTTGTGTATTATAAATATTTAAAGCAATTAAGTTATATCAAATGGACAACAATAAAAGGTCTAGGGCAGGTGCCCAGCAATGTTTTCAACAGTTTTTATTCCCAGGCTCTCAGGTGGGTGTCTTGAGGTTCAGAGCAAACCTGTCACTGTCTGTCCCCCTTTCCTCTCTTGGCAGTGACCAAGAGGAAGCTTCAAGAGGCTGCATACTTCTGGGAAGAACCCCACCTATCTCTCCCCACTGACACTAGCCCCGGGCCTCAATCAACATGGTTAATCTTATTATGGCCACCTCCTTCTGCTAGATGCCACCATAAGGAGGTAAGGATTCTGTGGCCACTTCCCTTAGTTCCTGTTTGATCTCCTCATGGCTGTACATCCCTCTTCTGCCCCTTGCCTCAACCCCCGCCCCTCCAGAGTCCTGAACTGAGATCTTTCTCTTGAGTCATTAGAAACTCAGTTAATCACAAGGAGAATTACCTTTATATTCAGCCTCTTCTCTGAATTTATTTCATGTTACCTGATTGCGCTGAAACCTGTCCCTTCTCCATGCTGTGACACTGCTCCATGCCAGGTGGACTGGTTACCAGTTTACCCGTCCATTTTCACACAGTCTTTCCTCAGAATCTGCAGTCTTTAATCTCATATTGAAAGATTCTGTTGCTTATCCTTCTGTTGGAATTTTCTACCCTGAAGTCACTTAGTCCACGACAGTGTTAGTTGTCGGTTCAAAGCCAACCTCTTAAAAATAGTGTTGCTGTAATAATTATTGTTGATTTCAATGATCATGAAGAGGATCCTTAAATTTCTGGGGCTTCTTTGTTTTTAAACCTTCTCTTCTTTGATAATCTTGTTTATGCTCACTCCAATGGAGATATCCTGGACCTGGCCCACCCTAAACTATCACTTCTCTATATCATTTCTATGGATTGGATTGCCACTATCTTCCAGCTCACAACACTACTGCCACTGACCAGGATCGGATCCATAATCCACTGATTGCTTCTACTAGGGACTTCACTGTTCCTTATTTTATGGGCTTACTTCCCACCACATCTGGGTTAAATTTCATGGTCATGGCAATCACTTTCTTTCATATAGTGTTCAAGCTATTTGTTACCCTTGCATCATTAGAATTGATTGACAAAACTAGATCCTTGATTAAATCCAACTCTCAGACTCTTCTGTCCAGGCACCCATGCTGACGAATGTAATTGAAGAAAAACCCTCAACCAGGTTGAGGCCCAGATGGGCTTTTCGTTTTCTGCAGCAAGGCATCCTATTGCATTTTCCTTATCAAAGCCATCTTGCGTTCTGAGTAACTATTTTTGTCTTCACCTCTGTCCTCAAAATTCTAAGTCATCCTTTCCTGTCTCCACCTTTAGCGGATGACTAATTCACTAACAAAAAAAAAAAAAAAAGGACAACACTTCCCAAAGGTTCTTTCACAGCTGTCTACCTAGTGAACCAGGAACACACGCTGTGCCTTGATGACCTGTCCATTCTCGAGCAAGGCCAACCACTGGTGTGCACCAGGTGGCCTCCTCTCCTGTGTTCCAAAGGATATCCACTTTCCCTTTCTTAAGGAACGCCCCCATCAGCATAGAACCATGCTATCACTTTCCTGTTTCGAAAACCCCTCTTTTGAGCCCATTCTCTAAATATTGCCCTGTTTCTGTTATTTTTTTTTTTAACAGGAAAAATTTTTTTAAAAACCCTCAAAGGCTTACCTATTATTCTTGTGTTCCATTAATTTCTTCACATTCTTTCTTGAGTACACTTCAATCAAGGTTTTGTCCCCAGCTCTCCACTCGAACTACTCTTGCCTAAGTCATAAATTACCTAAACACTATATGTAATGGTCTTCATGTGACTTGAACCACTCAGAGCATTTTTTCAGAGACGATTATTTCCTCCTCCAGGGAAATACTTTCCAGGACACCATCCTTTGTGGTTTGTGGTTTTTCTCTTAACATACTGGCTTCTCCACCTTACTTACTAAACTCTTTCTATATCTTTGGCCTCTTAGTTGAAGTGTCTTGCTCCCACTTATTCCAAGGCAATTTTTTGAGTTAGTATCACTTATTCCATCACAATCTCAGGATTTAACCATTGTATTTTGATGCTCTCATCTATTTTCATGTATACCACCTATATGTTAATAGTTCCAACATTTTTATCTTTGGCTAGGACTTTCCTGGTGAACTCTAGATTGTTCCCATTAACTGATCCCCATCTCTCTTTAGATATGCAATAAAGCATTTTATACATGACATTTCTCAAGCTATTCTCCACATCTTTCTTTCCCAAACCTCTCCTCCTGTGTCCCCATTTCAGTAAATTGTAATTTTATACTTTGAGTTACATACGCATACATGTACACACACAATATTGGAATCATTTTTGTCTCCTTGCTTACTCACACCATAGCAGACTCCAATTTCAAAATATGACTGCTTCTTACCACTTTCATGGCTATCACTCTAGTCTGGAATCATTGCAACACCCTCCAACTTGTGTCTCAGCTTATCTTCTGATACTCACTACCCCTCTTCCCAAACTACACTTCCCTGTGTTAATGTAAACACAGTAGCCAGAATCCTTCTGTCAAAATGGGTCATATCTGCTCAAATCCTCCGATGACTTCCCATATCACTCAACATTAAGTTCAAACAGTGGCTGCAAGACCCCATAAAATCTTGACCTACACTCAGGATTTTTGTATTTGCTATTCTTTCTGCCTAGAATGTTCTTCTCCAGATAACTGCATAGATCACTTCATCACCATATTTTAGTATCCACACAAGTGATACTTTCTCAGTGAGGTCTTCTCTAGCCATTATTTTAAATAGCATCCCCTTTGACCTCAATAAAGCTTCTCACTATTTTTCTCTCATTATTCATTATACTATGAACTTCAATCACATGTTTTGTTTACTGGCTGTCTTTCCCTATCCTAGCAACAATAAATTTACACTACAGTGTAAGTTCCAGGAAATCAAGGATAGGTTTTCATCTATTTTGTTTGCTGCTCTATCCTCAGCGCCTATTGTAGTGCCTGGTACCTAGTAAACCATACTAGGTAAATAAATGAATTTTCTATTTAAAAAGAACTTATAGCCCCTGGCTATAAGTAACACAGTGGATAATGTGCCAGCCTGCGAACCTGAAGGTTACTGGTTCAGTTCCCAGCCAGGGCACATAACCAGGGAGCTAACCTGGTCTCCAGCCAGGTCTGTAGCTGGAAGGAGGTGAAAGGCAACAGTACATTGATGTTTCTCTCCCTCTCTGCCCGCCTCTCTGCCTCCCTCCCTTTCCCTCTTTCTGAAAATAATAAAGAAAAAGAAAAAAAGAAAGAAAGAAAGAAAGAAAATAAAACAGTAACCAATGTATTTTGTTTGAAGAGTCAAATGTGACACTGATGCAACATGATGAAATTCTGTGAAATTTGTGTTCACAATCTTCCAAAGACTTCCTGGTTCCAATAGAACAAATAAATATTCAAGTCCTTTATATGAAACGCCTACAGAACCAACAGAAACCCTTCCCCCCTTATCCCTCTAACAGTAACCCTAAAATGCACCTAAACAGTCATTATTTCTGAACAACATAAGCATCCCTGATATTTCAGCAACATCCAAATCATGTTCCTAGCTCAAGGGTTTTGCACTTATTCTTCCTTCCACCCGGAATACTTTGCTTCCTGTTGTTTATTACTTCAATCCTTTTTTCTGCTCAATTGTTGCTGCCTCACAGCTGCTTGCCCTGACATATTTTTAAAAATGTAACATTTGTAGTTCTCTATCCCTTGGCCCCACTTTCCACCTCTCTGTTTCATGAAACAACATGAGTTTATAAAACATGTTTGTATAGGCTGTTTCCAGCACTTGGCTATTGTGAACAGTGCCACTGTGAACCTAGGGGTTCATAGGCTCTTCTGAGTTGGTGTTTTAGGGTTCGTCAGGTATAATCCTAGCAGTTGAATTGCTGGGTCAAGAGGGGGTTCCATTTTTAGTTTTTTGAGGAAATTCCATACTGTTTTCCATAGTGGCTGCACCAGTCTGTATTCCCACCAATAGTGCACCAGTGTCCCTTTTCTCCACATCCTAAGTGCCCTAAGTGCTCATTAGTGGATGAATTGATCAAAAAACTGTGGTACAGTTATATAATGGAATACTATGTAGCAGAAAGAAAGGATTCCTACCTTTTGCAATAGCATGGATGGAATTAGAATTATGCTAAATGAGATAAGCCAGCAGGTGAAAGACAAATGCCATATGATCTCACTTAATACAGGAAACTAATGAACAAAACAGACAAGCAGAATGGAACCAGAGACATGGGATAAAAGGGGCAGAATGACAGAGACCAAAGGGGAGGCGGGAGAGAAGGAGTGGGAGAGAAGGGGTAGGGTGTACTCTAGGAGCTAATGTGAAAGATGCATGGACATGGATAAGAAGGTGAGGATTGACTATGGGGGAGGGGAAGGGGCACAGGGGATAGTAATAGGAGAAAAAATGAAACAATTGTAATACAACAATAATAAATTAATAATTTTTAAAGAGTATGTTAGCAACATTAGTGCCAATTAAATGGAAAAAATGTAGTTCTGATCAAATAAAATGTCTTTCATATAACATACTTTACAAATACTAAAGAATATCCTTAATTTTGTTTCTAATTAAGTTTTGTTCCTTGAACAGGCTTCCGATACCTTTGGCTTTTTCTCTATTTAGCATTCTGTTAAAGCATAAAAAGAAAATTATCATACACTGTATGGGAAAATGTTGTAAATATTAACTTTCCATGTTTGTTATATTTGTATACACTTTGTTTTATATGCTCTTTTTCAGTAATAAAATTTTCTTTATTAAAACAAATCATGTTTGTATATTGTTTTCTCCCTACTAAAATATGGACCACAAAAGAGAAGGGACTTCACTTCTTTTGTTCTGTCAGAGTCTAGTACAGTGCTTGGTAAATTGCAGGTGTGTAATGATTATTTTAGATGAATGACTCAACTATGCCTTCAAAAACTCTCCATTATCACTGTATAAATCTTCAAGGTACCTGGTACACAGGAGATCCAATATCTGCCTTTCCACATTGTTTTTTAATGCTCTAGCCCATTGACATTTAATCTGGGATATGTACTCTGTTGGAGAAATAAGTAGACTCTCAAAGGATATGCAATCACAGGTAATGGTTTGGAAAAATTAATAGCTTTATTAAAAAATTAATACATAGTGAACTATATATACATAAAGTGTATGATTTAATAGGTTATGACATATGTATTCATCAATAAGATCATGGTCACAAATGTAACAATCAGCCCCAAATTTTTCTCTTGCTCCTTTCTACTACTACCCTTCCTAGATACAACCATTAATTTGCTTTCCATCACTGTAGATTAATTTATATTTTATAAAGGAAATGTGATCTTAATTTAATGAAACTATGTATTACAATTTGTATGATTTCATTCATTTAACCATGAATATCATTATTTTGTAATTCAACCATGTTGTTTATATTAATAGTTCACTTCTTTCTATGCTGATTAGCATTCCATTATATGAACATATCACAATTTCTTTACTAATTTATTTATTAAAATTAAGTTGTTTTCAGTTTTGGGCTATTACAAATAAGAGGGTTATGAACATTTGGTTATAAGTCTTTGTTGGGATATATGCTTTCATTTCTCTTGAATAATACCTAGTGGTGCCTTGCCTGGATTATATGGGAGGTATGTGTTTAAAAGATTACTAAATCTTTTAACTATGTTAAACTATATTAACTATGTTAAACTAACACAGTTGAATCAATTTACATTCCCAAGAACAGTGTGTAAGTTTCAGTTCCTTTACATCTTCACTAAAAGCTGCTAGAAATGTTTTTTTTTTTCTAAGTCCTTCTAGTAGATTTGCAATGGTATCTAATTGTAATTTTAATTTACATTTTCTTAATTACTAGTGATGACTAGTGATGTTGAACATCTTGTCATGAATATATTTGGTATCTTTCTCTCTTTGGTGAAATGTCTGCTCAAATCTTTTGTCTAGCCTTTCCTCGGATGCTTGTTTTATTTTATTTATTTATTTATTTATTTATTTAATTATTGAATTAGAAATGTCCTTTAGGTGTCTCCAAACAAGATCTCTGTTGGATATATGTTTTAAAAGGTTTTCAATGTTGAACATTTAAAATTTTGATGGTCTATTAAGTTTTTTCTTTATACTTTGTACTTTTTGTGTTCTGCGAGAAAAATCTTTGCCAAAATCAAGATCAATAAGGTTTTCTCATTTTGTTTAGAAGTTTTATATTTTTAGCTATTACCTTTAGGATTATACTTCATTTTAAATTAATTTTGGTATAAGGTATGAGGCAGGTGTCAAGTATTATTATTTTGCTTACTGTTATCCAATTTACCTTGCATCATTTGTTAAGGGTTATCCTTTCCCTATTAACTTTGAAATATTTATAAAATAATATTAAACATAAATGAATGGGTCTATTTCCAGATTCATTTTGTTCTATTGATCAATATGTCTATCTTTGTATCAGTACCATAGTATCTTGATTACTATAGCTTCATAGTAAGTTTTGAAATCAGATAGTGTAAATCTTCTTACTTTGCTCTTTTTGTCAAGAATGTTGTGCCTATTCTAGGTCTTTGGTACTTCCATATAAATTTCTGAATCTGCTTGTCAACTTCAGGAAAAAAAAACATGCTGGAATTTAGATAGAGACCGCAATAACTCTGTAGACAGGGTTGGTATAATTTACATCTTAGCAATATTGAGTCATACAGTCCATAAACATGGTATATCTCTTTTTTAATTCTTTAATTTTTTTTGGCACAGTTTCATCATTTTCAAGGTACAAGTATTTCACATCTTTTGTAAATGTGTTAAGCATTTCATATTTTTATGCTACTATAAGTTATATTATTTTTATTTTAATTTTTGACTCTTTAAACTAGTATATAGAATTCAAATTGATTTTTGTATATTGAACTTATTTCCTGCAACCTTTCTAAGCTTACTTAGTAGTTTTAGTGGAGTTTTAGAGGCACATTTCTTTGGACATTTAATGTTTTAATGTAAGGCAATGTGTATATTACCATGTTATATGCAAATAAAGACAGTTTCACTTCTTCCTCAGCACTGTGAATGCCTTTCACTCCACCCCTGCTTTACTGTACTGACTAGAATCTCCAGGTCCTCTCTGGACCATTGTATCCCAAAATAGAAGAGGTGAAAGCAGGCATCCATCTTTTCTTTGTTCTTAGAATTAGAGAAGAAAGTTTTTAATCTTTCATATTAAGTATGGTGGTAGGTGTGTGTTTTTTGTAGATGAGGGTTGGAGAAGTTCCTTCTATTTCTAGTTTTCTAAGAATATTTCTTATCATTAATGACTTAAGATTCAAAAGTCAATCATTCCATCGATAGAATAAATGAAAATCTTAAACATATATAATCATCTCAAAGGATGCAGACAAGGCATTTGATAGATTTCTTCATTTACACAGTATTCATTCACTTAGAAAACTATGAGATTCCTTAAGGTCATAAAGAGCATCTACCAAGATACTTATGTAATCCCCATACTTTATTTTTATTGGACATGAATACATTAATGAATAGGGAGAAAATAAAGGAGCCAATAATTTGAAGATTCAGTGAATTAAAAGAAAGGGTATACTGGAAGCAATGAGGTGAAGGGAAAAAGTCAAAATCTAATTTTATTATTTTAGAGCAGCTTCAGATAATAGCACATACCAAAGAAAAATGGCTATAGGATGGGGAACTAAAGTAGAACAGAGGGGAACACTTTTCCCACTATTCAACAAGGTATAGAAACCTTACTCAAGGCTACCTACCGCTGTTGCATCTTCAGGGCAGTGCTCTGCAAAGTATCACTTTCTGTGATGATAAAACTGCTTTGTAAGTGCATTCTCAAATGTTGTAGCAGGTAGCTACATATAGCTATTGAGCACTTCAAGTGTGGTGAAAATGAACAAAAAACTAAAATTTTTAATTTAATTTAATTTAGAATTAAGTATGCACATATTGCTAGTGTCTACCTTACCAAACAGCATGAGTGCGATATAAGTATGTAGCATGTTTGAGGTGGAGTAGAAGAAGCATGGGCTTTTTTTAAGAACATCGCAAATTTCACCTAAAACATTCCTAAGGCTTTTACCTTTCATCTCTAAGGCCTGAAATACCAGTTCATTAGGCTGTTAGGAAATAGGGCTAGGCAATGCTCTATTACTCCTATTTTCTTCTATTATTTCTTATTTCTGTTTTTTTTTCTTTTTTGTTCCCCTTCATTTCCTGCTCTCTCTCAGGATTAAGGATCAAGCACAAGGTCAGAAACATTATAATCTCTAAACAAATAGTTGTTTTTATAATAAGCATTTTCTAATTATAATATTACAATGGACATCTTTTTAATACAAAGATTTTAGTACATCTATGATTATTACTGTGCTATACTATCCTAGAGCCAAAATTACTGATTCAGAGTGTAAGCTTTTCAAAATTCACTATCAATAACAGTGATAGTAGATCACCTCTCAACTCCTATCCATCAGCCATATAGTTTTTTCAATCTTGGACAATTAGTTGTGAAATGGAATCTCATTATTGTTTGTTTTATTTTATTTTTATTTCATTGCAGACCACATTCATGCTAATTCTGTAAGAACTTATGACAGAGTTCTTATAAAAAAGAATATATATATATATATATATATATATATATATATATATATATATATGTTTCCTTTGGCTCAAACTCAGAATGTGTTTTTCTACACAAAGGGAAAAATGTGTGCTTTCTTGAGTAGCATAACATTTGGTTTTCTGTAATATAAATCCTAATTAGCCATGTTTTCTGATACATTCTTAACACTACACACCACAAAATAAATATTTTTTTCTGGAAAATACAACTTTCCTAGAGAATTTTCTAATTGTTTTCTCTCAAATAACATAAAGACCAGGCACAATCCCCCAAATTATCTTTGGAGCCACAGAATTCTCCTGACCTCAACTATAGCTAATAAAGCGTGTGCCAAAATTCCCTTTCCCTCCTTGCATCATTTTGCCTACTTTCCTCAGATCCCTCTAAGCATATTAAGTAAGACTCCTTCATGAGTTTGGATGTTCCGATTCATATCTGTAGCTGCCTAACAATGTTTACCACACAACACAAGCAATAGTTGAATCAATCATTCCAAAAGCTGAGATGAGAAGAGCTGGCAGGTGTTGAAGTAAGGAAGACCTCCGTGGACAGGAGGCCTATAAATCCGAAATCAACACAAAGATCCAAGTAGAAATTACCTGAGTAGTTGCTGATGATGTGGAAATTATACAACCAGTAGGTGGAAGCAGACTCCTATCTGTGAAGGTGGATGCTCTAAACAGTTCACATGTCTGAGCAGTTATTTAGAATCTTGCAATAAAGGAGCTTTCAGTCTCCAGAAACCAGCTATTTCTTGGGCAATATTTATGCAGTTACTAATCCCCATTCAAAGGAGATTTAAGGAGGTTTCACAGCTTTAACCCATGCCTAGGACATAATATTTTTCCTTGCAACTTCAGCCTAGGTGAAGCAAACATAACAATAGCTCAAGAAGAAAACATCCTTTGAATAGGTTTTAGTACTCATAAATTAATCATGTTCCATGGTAGAAATGAATTCTGTTTTTGCCCATTGTCCCAGAAAGACAGTGTTACTTGGTTAGGGTTATGAAAGCGGGACTGTATTTGGAAGGGAAAATCCATGGGGAAGGGCATAGGCAGAGGTCATCCATGATTTATTGGTGAGATTGTGTGACCTGGGAGCTCCATGGAATGGCGATACATCTACAATGTTTGCTTCAAAGGCCAACACACTTCTGGCAATGTAATGTGTAGCCACCGAATATTTGTTCAATAAAATGGTGAATGAATAAATAAAATTTGAATGATATCTCTTCTTTGGATTTGAGATCCCAGCAGTGTCCCTTGTCAAATTCAGATAATGTATAAAAAGAAGTTGAATGGCAGCTGGGGAATGATGACGTGAGAGGCTGAACAATGCCCCCAAGGATATCCATGTCCTAATTCCTAGTTCGTGTGAACGTTACAGTCCATGGCAAAAGTGGCTTTGCAAATGGGATCAACTTAAAAATCTTACAATGGGGATGTAACCTGGCTCACCAGGATGGGTCTTAAATGTAGTCTGAAACATCCTTTCAGAAGGAGGCAGAGGAGGATTTGATTCCAGCCAGAAGAGGAGGCATCTGAAGCTATCTAAAGAAAGTATGGACTTTAGATAAGAATAATGTATTCCTTAAATAAGAATATTATATCAATATTGGCTCATTAATTGAGACAAATGCACCATACTAATATGTCAATAAAAGGGGAAACTAGGTCTGGAGTATGTAGGAACTCTGTTTACTATCTTCACAGTAATTTTGTAACTTTAAAAAAGAAGAGAAGATGATGTGATGATAGAAGCAGAGATTGAGCTATACCCTTTCCGCAAGGAAGAAGCCACAAGCCAACGAGTATGAGGCCACTAGAAGTGGACAGACACAAGGAGACATTCTCCCCTCAGGGCTTCCAGAGAAAGGAGCAGCTTTGCTGACACCTTGATATTAACCTAGTGAAACTGATTGCAGACCTGTGACCTTCAGAGCTGTAAGATGATACATTTCTGTTAAGCAGCTAAGTTTGTAATACTGGGCATGGCAGAACAGGTAACTAAATGAGTCAGGTGGTAACTACCTTATCCATCACTCATCCCTTTTCTTGAGACTGGAAGTTGGAGGAACTATCAGTGAGAGGGAAGAATGCAGGCTTACAGGGACACAGTAGCAGCAACTGGGACCCCAGACTATCCGGGAAATTCCTAGAAAATGTTTATGTTGGAGACGAAGAATCAGGGAGATTCTGCCATGAGGGTGATTGGATTTCCCCAGGTAGGGTAAAGTGGGCATGATTGTCAGTGACCCAAGTGCAGGTAAGACACTTTGTGGACCTTCGTGCAGTCCAAGCCCATATTTAGAATGACACAGACTCTTTTTAAAAGCACTGAATAATAAACAGTCATCCCAAGCAGAAGTGCAGTAACTATACACTTTCAAAATGGCCAGGGTTCTGGCGCAGTGGTAGTGTGGTTGTTGGTGGTGTCGTTTTTTAATACGTGTTTCTGAATAAGGCAAAAACAGATGCACTTGTTAGCCTCTTGAATACTTTTCTGTCCTAGAATTGGAATCTTTCACCACCAAAGTATTTTGTTTATGAAGCATGGAGTGTGTCCCAATCACATTGGCCTTAGGCACGAAATAAATCAATGCCTGAATTTTTAAAATATGGATTTAATCCAAGCCAGACCTGGCCTAAAGTGCTGTAAAACTTAAAATGAAGTTTTACTGATGTTGGAGGCTGAATGTTAGAAAATTCAGTTTATGTCAAGGGTCTTATGTGTAGATGCACCTGAGTAACCTTGGTAGTAAAGTCCAATTAATTGTAAATACTACCTTAAAAAATCTTTTCTATAGAGTCACTGATGTAGAATTTTGGGTAAAAAGTTCATTAGCTTCTAGTGTGTGACATTTATGTACATATTTTTTTAGGGGCAAGTTGATTCTTTTTGTTTTAATAGAGAAGAAGCCTTCTACACCTCCTGATGTTTACTGAATTGCCCTACCTCTCTCAAATGTGGGATATTTTACTTGGTCACTGGGTGCCTATTCTGTTCTCAGTTCACCCCAGTGGGGAATAGCAACTCTTCTTTAACACATGGTAGAACTTGAAGACAGTAAATAAATCAGCAAGAAGATATATATTAAGGAGATGATAATTGCTATTGAGAGAAATAAGTAAAGTTAATGGGATAGAGAAAGACAGCACATACTATTTTAGAGAGGGTTGTCAGAAAAGGCCTCCAGAAGGCTGAAGGCTGATGCTTGAACAAAGAAGGGGTGAGCGATCAAGTTTTAGTGGGCAAAATGCTGCAAGTAGAGGATGCAGGAAGTGAAAAGACTTTCTATAGGCACTGCTGGATGTGCTGGGGAAATGGAAAGGAGGCCGGGGTGGAGCAGAGTGAGTGTAGGAGGATGGGAGGAAATGAGACTTAGATTAGGCAAGGCCTGGTAAGGCCATGGTGATACTAAATCCATATGATGCCAAAATTACATGCTGTAGCCTGTGAGTATTTGTGTGCTTTATTCAAAAAGTGATCAAGGTTCTTCAGCTCAGGTTAGCCTACCTTGTATTTCACACTTCTTGATTTTCAACCTGGTTTGGTCAATGACAGCTCTCATTGGAGAGATCACAAGACATGAAGTCAGGGCACTCATCTAGCCATCTCATTATAACTAGAAGGTAACTTGATTTTGTGAACTATGAAGCCTTTCACATCTGTGGCCCTGATCATCTGATCTGTTACCTCACAACTCAGAGCTCTACAGTGCCGATACTCTGATGATGATGGTAGTGGGTGCGCTGTGTTCATTAGTTAGCCCTACTATCATCTGGGGGTTCTTTGCAAGGTGTGAGCTATTTGCAAGGTCAGCCCTGAAATCTAGGACAGAAAGAAAGAGCAGAAAACAATAACATAGGCAAACTAATTATGTTGTTTAGATAGAGACAAATGTGATTTTATTCAAAGCAAAACTATATTTTGTGGATATGATAGCTTGTATATACTACCACCTTTGCTAAGTCAAGGCTTTGCAAAAGTTTCAGCCAAATACAGTGAATGAACTCTGGACTAGATATCAGACAGTGTGGATTTAAGCTACTGCTATGATAGTACCTGATTCCATGACTATAGCAAGTCAGGTAAACTCATATTATTCTTTTATGGCCTCTAATTTTTCATTCATAATTAGAAAAAAATACTATTGATAGTTTTTTAAAAATATTTTATTTATTATTTTTTAGAGAGAGGGGATGGGAGAGAGGTTTGGCTTGCAACCTGGTTATGTGCCCAGGCTGGGTATTGAACCAGTGACCTTTGGGTTTGCAGGCTGGCGCCTTATCCACTGTGCCACCAGCCAGGGCCAAATTATTGATCTTTTAAAGAGAGGTTTTATTTATTTATTTTTAGTGAGAGGACAAGGGAAGGGGGAAAAGTGGGAGAGAAACCTTAATGTGTGGTTGCCTCTTGCCCAAATAGGAACCTGGTCCACAAATCAGGCAAATGCCCTGACTAGGAGTCAAATTGGTGACCCTTTGGTCCACAGGCCAACACCCAATCCATTGAGCCACATCACACAGGGTTTATTGATCTTTTAGGTTATGTACAATTAAGAGAAAAACTGTATGTGCCAAAATGATTTATAGAGTCTAAAATATAGAAATGTGACCCTGGCTGGTGTGGCTCAGTGGATTGAGCAATGGACTGCAAACCCAACGATTGCTGGTTCAATTCCCAGTCAGGGTACTTAGCCAGGTCTTCAGCCAGGTCCTCAGCTGGAGGCAGGTGAAAGGCAACCATACACTGATGTTTCTCTCCCTTTCTTCCTCCCTCCCTTCACCTCTCTCTAAAAATAATGAATAAAATCTTTAAAAAATATATACCATGGACATGGACAACAAATGGGATTGACTTTGGGGGGAAAGAGGGGAGCAAAAAGGGGTTAGATGTAATAGAACAACAATAAAATTAAATTAAAAAAAAATAGAAATGCTACAAGAAAGAAGTACATATCCAAATTGAAACTGAGTCTTTCTGGGCAAAAGGTCATTTGTGTAGTAGGACTAAACTAGGACTAAACATCCTAGCTACTTAGATAATAGAAAACTGTTCTTCATTATTTATTGTATTTTTTAGTATATTCATAATTTCTGATGATTAAGAAAATCTTTAGAGCACTTAACTTATTTCTTTTCTATTTTATTCTTGCCAAATCCTTTCTGACATGAATTCAATAAAGAATGCAGAAATTTCAGGAAGATTTATGCATGTGTGATTTTATTAATCCTATTCTCAATTCCTAAGTGAAGTTTATTTTTCACATATCATTAGCTCATTCGTTCATTCAATACTGTTTGCCGTACGTGTGAGGTAATGTACAAGACTATATAAACTGATAAAAGAGAGTCTCCACCAGCCAAGTCTCCACTAACACATCCCTTAGTATTATAAGGGTCCTTGGAGGGTGAGATTGAGGGAACACTGACTAGAGGTGGCTGAACTAAACTGTCAAAAAGGAGTAGCAGCTGCCAGGTTCTTGCTAAGAGTATGATGTTACTGCTCTGTGCCGCGAATTAGAAGTACAGAATCTCAGGCCTCCCCTCAGAAATAACAAATCACATCTACCTGTTCAACCGGATCCCCAGGTGGTTCATAGATACAGTAAAGTTTAAGAAGCCCCGAGCAAGGAGCAAAGGTGAAAGAGGGAAATAAGAGAAGTAGTTTCTAGACAGACACAGCAGTAGATGCAAAGTGTACCTTTAAGAAACTTACACATATTACAGCGTGGCAGAAGTATCAAGGTAAAGAACCAGAGTTGGGGGTGTTGTGGAAGATGGAGCTGAGGGGCTGTCAGGGACCAAATCCTGAAAGGCCACACTTCACCAAGCAATTCTGGGGGTCCCTGAAAATGTTGGGAGGTGCTGGATGATTCTGAATAGCAGAATGTCATAAGCAGATTTTAACTACAGATATACGGCCTATAAACATCACTGGATTTTACATCATACAAGAAAAAATGACAGAAAACATTATCAACTTTGAAAACTGATATTCTGACATTATTCAGTCTTCTCATCAAGAAATTCATTTGTGTTTCTCAGTAAAATGGTATAGTTTTTAAAAAATAGATGTATACCAAGTATTTCCTATTAAGTTTACTTCTTGTTCTCCATGGTTGGGTTGTGATTATAATTTGAAATGTTTTATTTTATTTTCTATAAAGGTTATTTAGGGTTTTCATTCTATTTTATATGTAACAGATTTAGCTAAGCATTAGGTGTTTCCCATTTATATTGTCAGCAGCCTTCTTTACCAGTCTGCTTGGTTTATAGTTGACTAAGCCAATTCTCCAGGTGTTTCTTAGGATGGAATTGGCTGTGAAAGGTTATCACTTTGTGTCCTCCTTTTCCAAGTTGATACTTCTTTTTTCATTAAATTTATTGGGCTGACATTGTTTCATAAAACTATACGAGTTTCAAAAGTTGATACTTATGTCATTTTTTTCTTGTCTGTTTACAAAACCCACGATATTTATATGTGTCATATATCTTGGAGTTTTATGATTTCTGGTCTTAAACTCTCAATAAATTTCCACAAGGATAAATGGAACAGGTTACATTTCCTAATTATAAATATGATTAATCTAAAAAAAGATAAGCTTAAACACAGGGAAATTTTAAATCACTGCTTAAAAGCAATAGAATTTTGATTTTAAATAGAAAATCAAGAATATAGTTGTATGCAATTAGAAAAACATCATTGGATAATAAACAAAGTTGTACATTAAGGTATATTGTTTTCATTGTTAAGCTGGAGCATACAGTTATAAGCCTGCAAGTCAAGGATTTAGGTCAAGATTGTTTTAAGCATGCCTAAAGGAAGCAGAAGAAAGAAAATAAAGTGAAACATAAAAAGTAATCAGGTAGCAGAGAAGCAAAATCCAAAAGCCATTTCTTTGAAAATTCCAATGAAATAAGTTTTTGATGAACATAATACACAAAAAAGAAAAGTCCAACTATACAATATGAGGAATAGAAAAATAGTGTAATAATAAACTTGAGCTTAATTGTTCTAACTTTGTAAAATTGAAAGTGTCATTTAAAAACTGTCAGATTTTTTCTAGAAAAATTTCAAGTTTCGAAAGTTGAGTTAGTAACCATATGCTTAAGAAATGACATAAACTAATCAAAACTTTTCAAGGTATTTCTTAAAAAGTCTGAAAACATTTTTTCAAATGTAAAAGGAACAGATAACTCTTATGCTATAAAATCTTTTCCAAAGCATTAAAAACTAGATAGTCTTTTAGCTAATTTTATAAAACTGCATAATTCTGACATCATAAGCTGATAAAGATAGTAAAATAATTAAAAAGGAGGATAAAATTGTGTTTTCCCAATATATGATATTGGAAATCAGTTAGATCCAAGACATGTTAACTAAAAAAGGGATTTAATGCCAAATAAGTTTGAGATACACAACTCCTTTAGGAGATTGGCATTATACATCTTAAGAAAGAATCTAGGAGATTTTGAAGTCATATGAGAGTTATCATTAACTCAACTTGTTCAAAATTATTCAAACATAAAAAATTTTATATAACATGTATTAATATTTAAGTATTTTGACATGCCTCGAATGCCTGATACATTGTAGATCTTCTTTAACATCATTTTCCCCTTTCATTCTTTTTTATATTTTATTTATTGTAGTTATTTTAATTTTTTCAATAACAGTTAACATTCAATATTCATTTTTTTTCTAATGGCAAAATTTAATGGCTTCAATAAAGCCATCTTAATCATGACCATTCAGGCCTTTCTGATCCCCAGATCTAGTAGTGTTTACAGAGTTGACTAAAAAAACTATTGTTCTTGACAATGTAAAAGTAATGGTACAATTAATAGAAAGAGGGGGGTGGACAAGAGTTTGGCTGATTGGAGGGATGGGTAGGAGCTCTAAGGACTTCATTTTGCAAAGTGGAGAAACACATGATACTTTTCATGTTTATTGAACAAAAAATGGATGGAGGTATTGAAGTGACTTTGAGGAACTCATAGTAGTGACCTCACTATGTACAGAGAACAGGGGAAGAACAACAGGAAATGAGTAATGACATTACTTCTAACCTGTTTGAGTGGAGAGTCAATACATACTGCCCAATGTTAATAAATTAAGAAAATGTTATGTGCATATTATTTAAAGATATGGGAGTAACCATCAGAAAAATCCAATAAACCAAACTGGTTAGAAGTAATTGCATTTGAGACAGAGCATGAAACTGGGGTGAAGGACTGTTACTTTCCATTTTAAATCATTTTGTACCATTTGATTAAAAAAAAAAAAACATGAACATACTTTAGTATGCTAAAACTTGACTAATGCAGATGTACAGAATTAACATTTAGGAAAGTTGGAGAAAGACAGCAAATTTGGATATAGATTAACATAGGCATAATGTGGCTGTCCGAATAGAACTTGCT
Organism: Noctilio leporinus; assembly: GCA_004026585.1. Lineage (NCBI taxonomy): Eukaryota > Metazoa > Chordata > Mammalia > Chiroptera > Noctilionidae > Noctilio > Noctilio leporinus. Next base: position 106,407 of record PVIW01003726.1, read on the forward strand.
GACTTCAGCCATGTCACTAAAATTCTCTATACCTCAGAGTCTTCCTTTGAAAATATCAGTAGTGATACCTAACACATAAGTCCCTTTGATCTTTGAAGTTGAGATAATGTTCCTAAAGCACTTAGCACACATAACAAAAGTGATTAATATTGTCACATAATAGTTACTATCAAAGTTATAAAAATAATGATTATTCCCAAGAATATGTTATAGTCAGTTTATTCTGTCCACCTCCCTTATGGATGACTGTATAAATATGTAATATTTAAGTGGAGCTATCTGAACTGCTCATGGTCAGAAATGTTCTTCCAGCTGTTTTTAGAGGTTTCAGACAATTTGTTTTCATTACCTACTTTAGAGGCATAGTGGTGTCATGGAAGAACCCAACATAAGTTTGACTGGCTCCACCTTGGGCAAATCATTTAACCCAATTTCAGTCACTCCATTTATAAAATGACATTGTTGAAGTGTTATTGGTCTGCAGGTTATAGTGAATCAGATATTCATTTGAGGTGCTACTCAATTCCAGGGGCCATGGCCATAGAATAAGAAAATAAAGTGGCCCATTGAATGTGGAGCAATTGTGGGATCCCACACGTCAGTCAAGGCCTGACCTCTAATGTTTGGCTCTGGGACTGAGGGGATATTTTTGACCTCTGAAATGGGGCTTGGTTTTAAAAAATTCATGTGCTTTCTGAGGCATAATAAACCTGCTTGCTTCTAAGTCAGATGAATTTACTCCTCTAAAATATCATGGTTCCTTTTAGTAAATTCAGTTCCCCACCTAATGATGTCTTCTTACACCACACAACAGAGCTTAGTCTATATAATTCCACTGTTGAATTAATGGTTATGCATAAAACATGCTTTCTTTTCATTGACATTCAGTGCTTTTATGAAAATGTTATTTAACCATCTTTTCTGCCAATATTTTTTTCAGTTATTCAAGAGTAAATTGGATAAGATTCTGTTTTAAAAATTACTTGCAAAGTAGTTATTTTTCAGGGTATTGCTACAAAAAGCTTTGAAAAATAGAGGATGTGGGAGACAGGATGAGGAACTTGAATTTTAATTGCACCTCTACAAAGAAAACTCTTGACAAGTGCACTCACTCACCCATTCAGTAAATATTTGTTATGGGTAAGATTGATATTCAGATGACAAAAAGGATTCCTGCTTACAAGTTATTAGGGCAGTCGTAGGTCTGAAGTAGGCCTACTGGAAACAAAATATAAGTTTATTTTCAATTTAAAAAATTATTTTAAATATGAAAAAAACTTGCATTGTTAATTAAAATAAAATGACAAAATTAATATATCTTTAAAGAAAAATTTTCCACTCTCAATCCCCAAACTTCATCTCCAGCTTTTTCCATTCACAGAACTCGTATACAAAGAAGAAAAATAAAAGACTGCAAACCATCTTGTTGGCATTATTTCATTCCTCCTCTGTGGGAGTAAGGTCGCCGTGTATTTGAGCCAGACATTTTTGTTGGATTTAGGCAACATGACACACCTTGAAAAGATTCCTTGTTGGAAGTACTCTGTGTATTGTTCTGTTTGTTCTAAAGGCTGCTTGGGATTGTACAATTCCATGGGGTTGAACTCCACCTTAAGACTGTTTTCCTTGGGAGGGCCAGGTCCTTCTTGTGCAGCCATAATTGAGGGAGAAAAACAGTGTATAATAGAGCTGAAGGGTAAAGATGCTGGACTGTTGTCCCTACTGTATCTACTCAGAGAAGCACAAGAAGCCGGTGAAGAGGAAATGCCTAGCTTGACATTTTCAGTGGCAGAGAAACTGAGAGGTCTTGGACACATTGTGCCAGCAGCAACCTTTAGCCCAGAAGCCCTTAGGCCCTGTGATAGGTGCCAGGGAGAACACCAGAAGGAACCACACCACTGAATCCATCATTCTGCATTCCTACTATAACACCTAAGTTTATTATATACTTTCAGAAACTCAACTTTCAAATATGTGTTAGAATGGCATCATGTACATAAGCCTGGAGCTGCTAACATAAATTAAAAGATGGACAGTATTGTATTTAACATGATCTTTAAATTAATTGAAGTTATAGAAGGACAATAAAGCTATTTATATTAATTTTATTACTTTACAACCATAGTCACACAAAATGTCACATATAAAGCACAAGTAATGAATGGTGGAAAAGCTAATAATCCAAAATTTGAATCACTCAAGATCATTTGCTTCTATACATTTCTATATCAATTATAGTATTTCAAAAGAAAGGAGAAGGTTAAAATGAAAATTTTCTCTACATGTTCTGGCTCCATCCTTACAACATCACTAAGGTGATATTTGAAAGAGGCCAAGACATGGTTTAATTTTTTAACAGTATTCTTTTATCCTAGATAAGTATCTCAGTTTAAAAATTACTTTATATGTAACTATTAGACTATAGGGGACAGTTATCCTGCTAGGAATATAGCTAATATGTCAGTGGGCATATGAGGCAGAATGAGCAAAAAAAGAAGAGATTTGTATAGAAATTAAAATGTTACCTTTATAACCTCTATTTTCTATAATATGCTTAATTATAGTTATCTGATGCATTATCCAATACCTAGGATCAAAAACAAAGCAGAAATTTTTTGAAAGGATAAAGAATGTACACATTGACTCAACTTTGTTTGCAGAATTTCCGGAAAATAGAAAAGATTGCTTAAGCCATCATTTTTCTAAAGCTGTGTTTCCTTGCCTGGCCAGCAGTTGGATTGTAGTAAATGGTCACTTGTAGTACAACTTTCCTTCCTGATTCTTGTAGACACCATTGTTCTTTCTCTCTTGATTCTGAAGCTTCTATGTTTTGAAACATAATTTTTCTTTAAAGTGAAAAGTACTGCAATACTTAGGAAAATGGACATTATGCCCAGCAGCATAGTTAGTCCCAGATATATGTGTCTAGAAGAAGAGAGAATCTCAGTCTTAATTATTTAAACTATGGAACTTGAAATAAAATGTAAAAGGAAGGTAATAATATCATTCAATAAATATCAAAACCAATAAAATCCATCAAGTTCAATAAAATTATCACAAGGATTGTTTCTTCAAGAATACAGATTTAAAGGTGCCAGCCTGCAAACCCAAAGGTCACTGGTTTGATTCCCAGCCAGAGCACATAACCAGATTGCAAACAAGGTCTCTAGCCAGGTCCATAGCTGGAGGCAGGTGAAAGGCAACCATACATTGATGTCTCTCTCCATCTCTGCCTCTCTCCCTCCCCCCTCTCTCTAAAATAATGAAATCTTAAAAGTAAAAAGACTTAAAAAAAAAGAATACAGAGTCAATAGTCTGAACATCTGAGACCATTTGAAAGCATTATGCTTACCTCAAGTAATTTTTTAGTAGTATTGTCATTTTTAGTTACTATTAAGTACATAATCAGTTCTATCCTCTTTGTAAATTATTTTCTGGACCAGGTAATCATATCCCTTTTTGCCAAAAACAGTGCCAGCTTATGCTACTGTTGTCCAAGGGTGATTTTTAATAGTGTCCCCTTTCTCTTTCAAAAGTGTCGAGGTTAGAATAATAAATTGTGTAGTTACCCTTGAACCTTGCCCAATTTCACTTCACAGAAAAACAGCAAGAAGCAATGTTCAGGGGTAATCAGAGCTCTCAGTAGAACAGAATGGCTCAAGAACAAACCAGGAAATCAGTTTCTTCCATTCTGTCACACGACATGAATGGAGGCATGGAAGGACAGGTTGCATGATTCATTCTGGTCGCCTTGCACCAGCACTCACACTCTCTGCTTGAGGTATACTGTCTTTACATTCAAGTGGATACTGCCTTAGCAAATGTGAGCAAAGCTGAATTCCCCTCACAAACCAGGTGCCCTTCAAAGACCGAAATAAATTTCTCACATTACATCAAAGCCTATTAAATCAAACAAACTTATTTGACATGATTGGCTCACTTCACATCCAACTTCCAACTTCCATGGCTCAGCACCAGGTTTATTTCTCTAGAAAATGCTCAGATTGTAAGTCTACAAAAAATCCCACTTGCTTTTAAGCCATTGAAGCATTGCTTTAAGCAATAAGGGGATAAATGTTTGATGAATTGGACTGAATGATGCCATAGTGAAAAAGCCATGTCCTTCAGTCCCATACACACTCACTCTCACAGAGAAAACCTTTTACTTTTATGCATTTCAAGTTCTGGAATAATTGAACATCAGTTTGGCAATAAAAGCCGGATAGATTTAGAGCCAACTCCAACTCTTGTCCAGGGGGATTATAGCTGACGCAAATGGGACAGTTTGGCTCAGTTTGAAAAAGAATAGAAATAAACCCAAAATGTGACCTAAATTTCAATGCTTCTAAGTTTCAGGAAATTACTCATTTGTGAGCATAAACTTTCAGAATTCTACTCTCTTCTGAAATTTTATGTCATTAAAAAACACTGGTTATTCATTAAAAATGCAAGTTAAGGTTAAGATTGAGGAAAATTAAAAATATAGCCAAATAAATAATAGAATTATTTCATAAAACAGTATATGCTCCTTGACTAGACTCTCTCTCTCCTTACAAGCATGAGACCACATGAGGAATTATTAGTGCCAACTGCACCGTGACACCCTGAGATGTGACAGCAGTGAGATGAGGCAACAAGTTTGATACGGTACCTAAAAACATTTGAATCATATAACCTGCAGGATCCTCTACTTCCACATCTTTTTAACCCCCATTTGAGGCATGAAGTGTCGATCAAAACTCCAAAATACACGGGTGCTGGGATGCCTGCTGTGAGAAAAACAAATAATTGCTACTAAAAATGTATACACATCTTTTTGGTTATCCTAAATAGAGTGATTATCCAGAACCACTTAGTTTCAGTCTAAAAAGTGTTGCTTTTGGAGGCACCAGGACATTTCCCAAATGTGCCACCCCCAAAATAAAGATTATTTTGAGCTGATTATTTCGAGAAACAGAAGATGCAGGAGAAGCTCTGAAGACAGAAGATATGTTTTTTTAAGGGGAAATTTACATTTATAAGGAAACGATTTACAAGGGTGTTTCCCTCTCTCTATACTAAGACAATAAGGACTCTAGATTCAAGAAAGAACTAGCTGATTCTATTATGCATAAAGTCCCATGAAGAAGAGCAGTTAGTTAAATATACCTAACAGTCAAGTTGGATTATTTGGTATCATAAATAAAATTTCTCTCTCTATATTGTCCAATTTAACAGGTTATTTACCACTTAAAAATAAGTGATATTTAACCTCAATCTCTCTTGTGAAGCAAAGGTTAAAAACATCCACATGCTTGCAAGCTTCTGGATATGTTTTAAAATTTTCATAATGATAAATTTTTAAACATTCACAAAATCAGAGGGTGATATAATGAACCCTCACATGCCATCACTAACTTCAACAATGATTAATATTTTGTCATTCCTGCGTCATCTGTTCCCAGACCCACACCTCCCCTAACCCCTGCCACTTGTTTTTGAAATATTTTAGAAGTCTCAGACATCATGTCAGTTTCCTTACATGTGTTCAGTCTGCAGCTCTAATTGATGACATTATTAAGCATACCACTATGCCATCCAAAACATTTTATAATTATTGGGCATTCATGTGCATGCTAAGAGATGTTAAGTCAGATCAGACAAAGAAAGACAAATGCTGTGTGACCAAACTTACAAGTGGAAACTAAAAACAACAATAAACAAATACCCAAACTCATGGAAAAAGAGATCAGACTTGTGGTTATCAGAGGCAAAGGGGGAGAAGTTGCCCCACTATTATTATAATTATATTGTATCTTCTTATATTATACCCTTCTTATATCAAGATCTATATAAACCACATTTATTTTCAGGTCTTTTAGATGTCTGAGTTCATTTTTCTCCCTGGTAATTCATTCTTTTTATATTCAATTACCAAGAAATTTTTATGTTTGTTTCACTTTCTTTTTAAGAATATAAACTTAATAATAGCAGAAAACTTATCTGACTATTCACACTATTTCTTATGGGTTTTAATTAATGATTATTGATAAATCTGGTAGTCAAAAAACAACTTTAATTACATTAAAAAAATCATCAACTCAAATCCATACTGCTTTGATCAAATGATCAAACCTTTCCACCAAAATAATATATTCTAGTATTGAGAGTAGGTCAAAATAATGTCTTCCATTTTAATAACTGAAAAAAATTATATATAAACTTTAGGCTTTCTTACTAATTTATATTTTTGCTTTTCTCTCAGGGGATTCTCTCCTATAACAGTAAAGGACTTTTTCACAGTAGACCAATATGAGAAGAGACAAGATTGTTAAGTAAAAAATGCCATTACTCTCATTAGTTCATCTTATTATAAAATGGGCCCAGCTCTGGCTCTCAATAGATATATTTCTGAAACAAGAGAATACTAATTCTACAAAAATATTTAGAAAAATATTCAAAATACACTTGTGATGGCTATCATACTTAAAACATAGATTATACTTACCAAGAACTCTTATTGCCAAGGTGTAGATACCCAGGGCAAAAGATTTAAGTTGTGGCTTAATGCACCTAAAAACAACAAAAGGCACTATTACAAATATATACATATTTTTCATTAAAGCAAATAGTAACATTAGTGAAAACCTACTTAACACACACATGAAGTGATGTTAGAATTCAACTAGCATTTATGGAGATCCCACCAGTGACCTAGCATAGGGATGGCAAATTATGCAAAATTAAAGGCAATGCATTAAGGAATTTACAATTAATATTACTAGAAGATAAATCAGTAAATTAATAAAGATAGAACAAATGCAACTCCTAAGATATTGCAAGAATTTGAGGCAACAATGAAAAATTAATAACCTATAACTGGCTTTTGTGGTTTTGGTCTACAAGCACAGAATCATGTTGATTGGATCAAAACAATCACAATTACTGTGGCCTGATAAGTATTTTTGCTAAACAGTGGGCACTTGAATTTTCCAGCCAAGTTCAAGGGTACCTAAAATAACAAGAGCTCTTAATATGACTGAATAGCTGTAGCTGATTGGACAGTCATTTTTAGTAGTAAGAAAAATGATACAATATGTACTATTAAGTATTAACCATGGTACTAAGTTCTTTATGTTTCTTTAATTTCATTTAGCCTCTGCTTTAAGAGGCAAGAAACACAACTCTTTTCCTTCAATCCAAGGACATCCATCTCCTTCTTGGTTCATTTGAGGAAGTAGTGTTGAGGAAAACTCTTCCTCTAATAACCTGATTATTCAATTGGCCCAATAACCACTTGACACAGTAAAAGAAAATGTTGACGAAATAGCCACCCATGAAGAAAAATCCTGGCTTGAGAGCTCTGGGTCATGATTTCCCATGCTTTCAAACCCATGCTCCTATTTGAAAACACAAATATCTCATGCTGTCCTTAAACCCTTTTCCAAAAAACAAATTTGTGGGTGTTAGGTCTTATTTTCTGTATCATTCTTAACCAATTTCTATAATATAAACTGCAGGAAATTAAATGTGTGTGTGCATATATATATATATATATATATATATATATATAATACTTTTGATTACTTTCATTTTTAAAAAACTTAACATTCATTTTTTGCTATATTAATTAATTTTAAAGTGACCTAACTCATCTCATAGAAGATTATTTTCCAATAAAATTTAACTTTTTGTTTAGTAAGTATATACACATTTGTAATATTTTCAGGTTACTGAAAGGCTAATTCAATTTGAAAAACTTTTATTACACAAGAATAGCTATAAAACATTTAAAATTTGAATTTATATACATTAATATAGATATCTATGAAAGAAGAATTAATAACAAGTATTTAAGCATAAATTATAACAGAATTAAAGTCTATATGAAAGTTGAATGAAGATATATTGTAAGTTCAAGGAGAAGAAGGAAATATGCAACATTTTGGACTATTAAAGATTTTTATGATTTTAAATTAAGTGATATTGGTTATTTAACCACTGTTCTTTAGATCCCATTGGTTACATTTAAAAGAGGGACCTACATTTGAAGTCATTATATTTTTTAATGTAAATATACAATATTTACATTGTAAATATATACAATATACTGTAAATCAATGCTTAGTTACTATTAAGCTCCTGATAAGAAAATTTTTAGATGTCCACTAAAATATTCAGAGGCACACAGTATTAAAAATTCTTTTAGGTTTTTTATATGCAAAAATGTTTGGAGTCTTTGACACTGTAATCACAGATTAGGATCCTCAGTTGCCCCAGAAGCCCTCAACACCCCATCCCTAGTGTACATGCACACTCACACACGTGTACACACACAGATAATTCCAGTAAGAGCAAGAAAATATAAAAAAGTAATAAATGCAGAACACTGGTATGAGATGAGACTTTAAAGGACCTTATAAACTCTATCATTCATAATTTAGGAAACCATGTTTAATCTAAAATGCATTTCATCTATACTAATTAATATCTCCAACATTACAAATAGCATACTGTATTTATTGAGTGGTAACAGTGACCCAGGCACTAACATTCTTCTCTAGACCAATGGTTTGCAAACATTTTTAACTAGGAAAACTTTTCAACCTCATTTTTGTATAAAAGCCTAGGTATCAAAGTGGAAAGAGGATGTGGGATGAGCGTACTGAGAGAGCTACAAGAAGTCTATGGTGATTTGACTACTAGATGCTCAGAGCATGTCTTATATTAAAACTGGGGCAAAAGAATCAGTGTTCACCTCAGAAGCAATATGTATCCAGGTATGCCACCTAAAGATAAAGTATAGGATGTGATGACTGATACTACAAGGAAATACAGAAACATTCTGGGACATTCATTATCTTTTTGGCATCTGCCCACCATGCCCGAGGAATTCCCTGACATCGAGGCTGCAATTCCCACACAGGTGCAGTTATGAAATATCTGTAACAAGATAGGGAAAATTCCAATTACTGAAGTGAAATTTAAATAAAATTTAAAATATATTTATTTTAAAAGACTTTACAGCATGGTATACATGCACTATGTAAATAACAAGGAAAACATTCTTCTCTATTTTTCTGTTAGAATATATCAAACAAGGCAAATTTTCTAGAGGTAACATTTCATTATCCAAACCACTGGTGGTTGGTCTACAGACTACTGATCCTACAGAACAATCTCCCAGCAAATCCAAACAAATTTAATTGTACCTTATTTTCTTCTCAGTCACTTCCAAGGCTAAACCACCATTACTTCTCACCTTGATTATCACAGTGGTCTCTTTATGCTCAACTTATTTCTACTTTTATTCAGTTATTGTATTTTCCACACAGTAACCAAAGTGAGCCCTTAAAAATAGCAGTCAAATTACATCACTGCCCTTAACCTTCTAATGGCTTATTTATGATTAAATTAATTGGAGTGACATTGGTTAGTAGGATCCTACAGGTTTCCAGTGTACATTATTATGATACATGAGCTGTATGTTGCAGTGTGAGCCCACCACCCAAGGTTAAACCACCTTCCAGCACCATATATTTGGCCCCCTTTATTCTCTAGCACCCCTACCAACCTCTTCCTTCCTTTTGGTACTCACTGTACTGTTGTCTGTCTGGGTCTCTGTGTTGCTTACAATACTTTTATAAAGTTTAAAATCCTTCAAGTAGGTTACACACTATCTATGATCTAGGCCCTGGATTCTGCTCAGAACTGACTACTCAGTGATTCAGCCACACACATCATGCCCTCGTCACCCCTCAAACAAGTGCTCATGCCTCATGGCCTTGCTGTTTTCTCTGCTGGACAGCTCTACCAAATGGCTATACGCCTGGCACATGCACTTTCAGGTCCTTGTCCAGATATTTCATCAAACAGAGCTTCCATGACTCACCATTCAAAATAATACACTCACCTCTGTACCCTTTTATCTGAACTGCCCCTTTTCTCACAGTGCTTATTACTACCTATCAAAATATTACATCATCATTTATTTTTGAACATAGGTTATTCCCCCTAGAATGTAACCTATGGCAGGAATTGTCTGCTTTGTCATCTTGCACATCTAGAGCCCAAAGTGGACTCTCATTTAAGGCACCCAGTAAAAAATGTTACATAAATGAACAAAATTTGAGGATATGACAGAATTTATAGTGATTACTAGGAAAATAAAATACTCTGGTGCATGAAACTCAACTAAATCTTGGACAGAGAGGCAACTTTTATAATCCCTTATCAGTTTATTTCTATAAATTTTATGTGTATATATGAATATGCATATATAATAAGTTGTCATTTTTATCATAGAAAAGTTTATGAATTTTTAGATAATGAAATAATGATGGTATTTGATTTTCAAGAAAGAGTAGCAATATAGTAGATTTCTTTTTTAATGTCAGGTAAGAAGTTTTTGAATCTTGACTGTCTCTCACTAGATATGTAACTTTTAGGCATCCCTCATATTTTAGCACCTCAGTTCTCACATGAGGAAAATCAATAAAATAATATCCATTTGCTTGAGGAACTTAATGTTCAAATGCAATTTTGTTTTTTAAAATACCTCTCCTAGTCCCTGGTGTACAATGTCTTCAATAAATGAAGCTCTGGTTCAGAAACTGTTTTTGCTCAAGCAGCTTGAGGAAAAGAGTAGTGGCTGAAAGAAAACAAAAATAAAAAGAAAGAAAGATATAAAGAGAGAGGGATGGTAAAAACTCAGATTTCATATGGGTGTGTAGTCTTATCATTGCTAGAGACCAATCCTTTCCATTCTGAACAAAATGTCAAAATAACAGTAAACAGAGAAAAAAAATCAACAAGCATTACTCTGTGTTAGCAGAAGTGTTTGCCTAAGCATTCTTCTATTGTTGATAAGCATGTGTAAATACAGGTGTGTTTAATGTTCAGTCCTCTAGGGCTGTCGAACATAGGCAGATCTCCTCAGCCACAAGTACAGAGCAGTCTGACCACGTGCAATACACACAATACAATGCATACAATAGGGGGAAGTCTGTGTCTAAGTCAGGAATGTAAAGGTGTGATTAGAGCGATGCATCTGTTAATAATGATGTACATAATATCCTTCACAATCAGTTTTCTAAGTTGTATTTTCAACCTTATCATCTTCCACCCTACAAAACCCTTCATTCTAGCCACCGACTCTTTATTACACAAATTGGCTTGATTTCTCAGCAATGAGCTGTCCCAGAAACTCTTGAAAATGGCTTCCTGACCCCTGGGTCTGGGCCTTTTGGGCTAGACTTCTAACACCGGCTTTGATTGGTCTTATCCCTAAAACTTTTGGTATTGAGAGAATTCTACTACATAACTATAAAGCTCCTCCAGCCTGATCCATGATTCTAAATCTTAGCCTAATTCTTTCAACAGCTCTAGTTTCTCTGTATTTCCTATCTCCACACAAAAAACAAGAGCAGATAAAAAGCCAGGGTTCTTGCCCTGGCTGGTGGCTCAGTGGATAATGTGCTGGCGGGCAAATCCACAGGTTGTTGGTTTGATTCCCAGCCAGGGCACATAACCAGGTTTCAAGCCAGGTCTCCAGCCAGGTCTGTAGCTGGAGGCAGGTGACAGGCAACCATACATTGATGTCTCTCTACCTCTCTGCCTCTCTCCCTACCCCTCTTTCTAAAAATAATAAATAAAATATTTTTAAAAAATCTTAGAAAAGCCAGCATTCCTACCAGTGTGGCCTGCTTCTGTGGGCCTCAGAGTCCCCCCAGAGTTGTATGGTTACGTACTGCCCATTGGCATACACTTTAGAGGTGATTTCTTACTATAGTTTTTCCATTCCTGGTGGAGGTTTGACAACCAGCAAGACAAGCTGATGCATATGTGATTCCATTTTCGCCACATATGGGCTCCCAGTTTGTCTCTGAACATTTGCATCTTGAGTTGCAATCTGAAAAGAGAGCTCGTTCGTGATAAGAGACAGGTTTGGTTCTGAAAAAAAATGTAACAGTATAAAGTATTACCTCTTAGCAGGCAGCACCCTACTAGCTTTAAAATCAATGTTCTGGAGTTTATAATGGCAGTGCCAACAAACTGCCTTTTGGAAACAAAACTGTCATCAGATGTATCAGCTTCTGATAATTAAATATAAGTTCATCCACAATTAACGGCTTTCACTTGAAAGTTACCTATAGAGGTTTTGAACTTCACAGAATATCTAGTTTTTGGCTCATGGCTTTTAACATCTATTGCCTCAAGAATCTTATAATATATTTCTATGCAAAGTTGTATGGAAATGGGAAACAAGGCAGAAAAATAAACTTTTAGGGCAATTTATGACATTGTAAAGGGGGACTCCAAAAAACCAGAATTTATTTATAAAAATTATGTATTTATTCTTACATGTTTAAACTATGCAATATACCTATCAAGACATGTTTCCACTGCTCTGAACAGTTTTTTGAATTGTCAATTTTGATGCCTTTCAGTACTTCGAATTGGCAAAGCATTTTTCCTTGAGGACTTTTCATCCAGGAAAACAAAAGAAAGTCACTTCCTCTGAGAGGTGTTTCCTATAATAATTGCAATCATAACTTCTTAATTGATGTCATATTCCATCTAGTAGAACTGCTATGCATTTGGTTGCCTCAAACATTAAAAACAAAAGCCAAACAAACAAACAGACAAACACCCCTGCGATGGTTCCAAACAAAATGGAAGGGCATTTCACTAGGTCTTCTGAGAAGTCATATGGGAATATTTCATTCTACTCTCTTCCATAAGGCATTAATGGTTAACTGTTTGGTAGTAACTGAAAATATAAATATATGCTTTTGAAAGCCTAGAATAAGGCTACTATGAATAATGTGTGATCACAGAAGGTTGGAGCTAAACAAAACTGGTACAATCTAGAACAATTTCTCATTTGGCAGATCAAGAAAGCCAGGTTCTCAGAGGACAGATAATTTGCTCAAATTCACAAGGTTTATTAGTGGCAAAAGTTATAACCCTTACAGGTCTCTGAATTCTAAGTTCTTGTCTCATATCAGACTTATTCTTATTTTTTGCAGAAGAAAGGCTTCTTCCACTCTCCTATCTAAAGCTTCTGTATAGTGTTCCTATTCAATGTCCCAGAATCAAACAGCTTCAGGGCACAAAGCAGCTCAGCATAAACCCCAGGGAGCATGCATTTTATAAAGCTAATTATTTTATATTCATGAAGTTAAGTTGAATTTATTGCCTAGGGCAATCTTAAGCAGAAACTAATTGCATACATGTTTTATGAAGGGTGTGTTGACAGTGAAGTTGTTTAAAATTTTAATTATAAGATGAGCTTTATCAAACATGCCAGAATGTTTATACCCAAATGAAATCTTTCTTTCAAAATAGTCAAGTTGGGAGTGGGGGAGACTGTCCCACTGATGTTGCCATTTTTTTTGACTGCTTCCAATCACAAAGCTACTCTTAAAGGTTAACTCTATCCCATTGTTGAGACTATTATTTTAGAAAGCAAAGAAGAGTTTCGCAAGGTTTTAAACAATAGCATCATTACAATGCCGGTATAGTCTTTTAAGGTGAGTACTTTCAAAGTCTAGTATTCATGTAATAAATATATTACCTTTCATTGATTTAAAATATTTGTATTTTGTTATGTGAGTATACTTTTTTAAAATTATTTTTAGAAAAAGGGGAAGAGAGGGAGGCAGAGAGGGAGAGAAACATCAATGTATGGTTACCTTTCACCTACTTCCAGTCACGGACCTGGCTGGAGACCTGGCTTGCAACCTGGTTATGTTGCCCTGGCTGGGAATTGAATGATCGACCTTTGGGTTCTCAGGCTGGTGCCTTAGTCACTGTGCCACCAGCTGGGACTTATGTGAGTATACTTCTAACATGAACTTCAAAAATTTGCTGTTGCTGTCTGTTTGTGATTTCTTTTTTCTTAGAGATAATATCATGTTGTTGCTGTTATACTTTGGGGAAGCTAATTGACCTTTCTTAACTCAATTTCTACTAAACAAGGATAATAAAATTCATCTCATACAGGTACTCTGAGGCAACCAGAGAGATAATGAAAGCTAAACTATTTTGTAAATTGCAAAATACGAAGTACTTTATGACTGTCCTTCTACCGTGAAGATTATAAGGACAGTTAAAGATAGAACAAGGCTTCTACACTCTCCAGAACCTTCATGCAATTCCTGTTTATAACTATGATTCTAAATCTACGTTGCTGACTGTTACCAACTACACTCAGGTAAGTCTAACATGACTGTGACAGCTTCCAGAAGCATGGTATGTGAACTTTGCATTCATTAGTTTTCCTGGACATTTTAAACAACAAGAGTATAACTGATGTTCCCTTAATAACAGGAGAAACAAGTTAATGAACATGATGGAGATTGGAATATAGAGACCAGAGAGATAAGTTTGAAAGAAAGTATAGGAAGGGAGCCTGAAAGCAAGCAGTCAGTAAGAAGCGCCTGAACTGGCAGGAAACAGTCATGTGAGCAGCGCTGACCTTTGAGCCACAGGTGCTTTCAGTCAGGCAGCTGCCATCAGGGAGGGCAGCCTGAAATACAGGAGTGCCTCTATAATTCATTTAAACCAAAAACATAGTGTTAGGGAGATGAGTAAAGAGAGGTACCTCTTGTTACTCATGGTTACAGACACAGTGAACCCCAGGAACCTTGAAAGGAAAAGGCAAACCAATTTCTTCAAGATTCAGCCTGATATTAAAAGTGATAGGTTTTATCTTGGGATATTTATCCGAAGAAAATGAAAACACGTATTGGAAAAGATATACAGCCCTGGCTGGCAGCACAGTGAATTGGTGCCAGCCTATGAACCCAAAGGTTGCTGGTTTGATTCCCAGCCAGGGCACATAACCAGGTTGCAAGCCAGGTCTCCAGCCAGGTCTGTAGCTGGAGGCAGGTGAAAGACAACCACACATTGATGCTTCTCTCCCTTTCTTCCTCCCTGCCCTTCTCTCTGAAAATAATGAATAAAATCTTTAAAAAAAGATATAAACACCTCTATATGTATGACAACATTATTTACAATAGCCAAGATTTGGAAGCAACCTAGGTATCCACTGATAGATGGATGAATAAAGAAATTATATATATATAATGGAATATGGAGAGAGATATATTCCATATTCCATATACTATATACTCAGCAACAAAAAGGAATGAAATCTTGACATGTGAAACAACATGGATGGACTTAGAGGGTATTATGCTAAATGAAATAAGTCATACAGAGAAGCACAAATACCATTTAATTTCACTTGTATGTGGAATCTAAAATAAAAAAGACAAATGAACAAACAAAACAGAACAAAACAGAAGTAGATTCATAGATTTAGGGGACAAACTGATGGCTGTCAGAAGGGATGGAGGTGGGGACATGGGTGGAAAAAGGTGAAGGGGAATAACATGTGCTAATTTCCACTTTGAAAATAAATAAATCACAGAGGTAATGAGCACAGGAAATAGAGTCAATAATATCATAATAATGTTACAGGGTGACAGATGGTTACTAGACTTATGATGACCAAGTCATAAGCTATATAAATGTCAAATCACTATGTTGTACACCTGAAAATATATTATATTGTATGTCAACTATAATTAAAAAAAAAGAGTGATAGACTCTGGAAACCTAGAAACCCAATCACCCACCCATTAGGATGATATAGTCTGAGAGTATCAAATTCTCTTGGCCAACTGCAAAGAATTAAAGATGGGTATCATGTGGGCCACTGGGCTGAGGAATTGAATTCTCTCCTAAAACTTCACCTGAAGGTTATACAGGGTGGCACAGAGACCTTCCCAGCTATTCAGGTATTCAAAGAAAAAAAAATACAATTGTTTCCATGAATGCCCATGTGTATTTTGTGCCAGATAGTAGTGATCACTTTCACATATGTTACCTTGCTCAACTTTTTTTAAAAGATGTTATTTATTATTTTTAGAGAGAGAGGAAAGGAGAGAAACTGAGAGGGAGAGAGACTTCAATGTATGGTTGCCTTTAACCTGCCTCTAGCTACAGACCTGGATGGAGACCTGGCTTATAACCTGTGTTATGTGTGACCCGGCTCAACTCTTATGAGACTTTATAAGGCAGTTATGATTTCAATTTTTAAATGGGAAGCTCAAAGCTGGATTATATTCAATAACTCATACAGTGTTACAATGACTCTTTACTAAGAATCAGAAGATGCAAGATTCAAAGTTTGAATTTTCCACTATCAAGTTACTTCCCTAAAGTAAGATGTACATTCAGCATTGTTTATACTTCTCTAATAGATTCAAATTCAGAGGAAATGATGGATTTTGGTGACAATAACAGTTCCCATGTTATAAATACCATTAGCTATCCCATAATAGAAAAATTATTCCCTTTCCATAGATACAATGCTTAAAAATCATATTATTCTCATTTTGAAACTATATGAACAATTAAGTTGATTGAGCAAGGCAATCTCTTCAGATTATTTAATGAGTAAACATACCCTTGGTAGGAGACAGTTAGTCCTGCCACATCAGAATTTCCACAGCCCAATGCAAACAGGGAAAGGAATAGGAGGTACCCAAGAACAGATGATCCCAAGTAGATTTTGGCAGCTCCAAATACAGTGATTCTGAGTTTTTTCATAACTATCCCCCCGGAGAATATTCCAAGAGCTACTGCAGGTATGTTGATGAGCCCTGAGGAATAAGAAAAACATATCATTTTGTGAACCTCTGAAAGGAATCTGAGTGTTCTCACACAAACTTTTTTAAAAGATTATATTTATTATTTTTAGAGAGGGGAAGGGAGAGAAATTAATGTATGGTTGCCTTTCACCTGCCTCCAGCTACAGAGCTGGAGACCTGGCTTGCAACCTGGTTATGTGCCCTGGCTGGGAATCGAACAAGTGACCTTTGGGTTTGCAAGCCAGTGCCTATCTACTGTGCCACCAGCCAGGTCTCACATAAACATTTCTAAAGGATGATACAAAACCCTACTACTTGGTCATTTTATGTTATAGAAATATGAGGTATGTCCCAAAACTATCAGCTGCACAAGCTGTTTTAATTATATTGACATTGGCTCAATACTTTTGGAACAGACCTTGTCTTCATTCATTCCCTTTTATCTACTGCCACATATCAAGAGATTTTGACTGACACATAGCACTAAGGATCCCCACTGTTTTCTAGCTACATGATGGGTCAGAATTTCTTTGACTTCCCCACCCCGCCTATCCATCTCTGACCTAGAAGAGTCTGAAAATGGAAATGGATTATTCTAGGGTCATTGCTCTCTCAGTATGGATTGTTAACTCTTCTAACACCTTTTTCTACCATTAAGTTGAATCTTTCTTTCTAGAACACATTATAATTTGATTACTACACTTGCAGTGCTAGCTAAGCTACAAAAGTTTATGTTTTCTATTGTGAACACCTTTCCCCAAGTAATTATCTTAATTTTTCCTTTTCAATGTGATGCCTCAAAGATAAATGTTGTTTTATCACTGATGGTTAATGATGATGTATTATATGTACTGGAAACTGTCTTATTTAAAAATTCCAAGAAATTAAGCAAAAAAAAAAAAAAATAAAAAGATTATTAACTGTGTATTATGAGAGAAAAGAAAAGATAAGATCATTTGCATGTAATTTAATAGTGATAGAAGGAGCTTAAATGGAAAATTCAACTATTTATCCAAACTTCCTTTAGCAGAAATTGCAATGGAAAAATTGTTTAAATCTACAAATTTAAAAAAGCAAAGTAATTTAATGACATACTCTCTAGTCCCTGAATTTGAAACATTTTTATTGACTATTTTTAAAAGTTTCTTTGTAAAAATTAAAGTAGTTAACATGAAAAAGTGCTAGTTTTCATTTTTAGAAAGAATATGGCCAACATACAAAATATGTAGAGCAAAAATAAATTGCCATTATAACAGTTGGCCTTTGATCACATAGGGAAATTTCTATTCATTTTTTCCCTCCATATCACAACAAACACATTCTCTGAGAGTAAGGGAAAATTTGCTTTCTTTCTGCTTCCCCCATATTTCATCACAGTAAGAATCATCCTCTATAGCCAAAGAAAAAATGAAGGAGAAAAGACAAAGAAGACAGAAGGAAAGAGAGAAACAAAATACAGTATTTATTGAATGATAGCTATGTACATTTATGATGCATTTTATATTTTTCGATCTTTATCTCAACTTAATAATTTATTTATTTTCACCATTCTAAAGATAATCAAATATTAGGGGTGTTGAATAACCTACCCACTTATTCTTACTCTAATGCATCCCATACTTAACACATGTGAAACCAAGGTACATTTAGAAAATGATCCTAGCTATAATTATGTGAAATTATGAGACATCATCACTTTTATCTCACAAAATACTTGAGTTATCTATAGACATGACATGACAAAAACTAGGAAGAATTAGAATTTTGGGCAACTTGTGACAGATCAAAAAGTTCTGATAGAGAGTTTTTTGGATCTCAGAATCCATCTGAGTGTGCAGAGAAGAGTCATGGGTTAAAGGAAATAAATCATTCACAATTTTAAAAAGAGTTATTCATTAGTTAGAATCTTCTTGTCAGTCTTCCAAAAATAATTATGCCTAGTGAGGAAATATAACTCAGAAAGTCAGGGGAAATAATTTCATTCCTGGCTATATCTTAATATACATATGAAACATATGCATGATATTTGGCAAGCCACTGAATCTCTCCAAATTTGTTATTTTAATCTGTTATCTTTAAAAATAATTTCATAAGCAAAGGTATTTCATTTATTACCTATTCAACAAAGGAATTAGATTACATATAATCTCATTTTCTATTATTAATACCCTCCTTCAAAAAATTATTTAATTTCCTTTTATGAAATAAACTTTCAATTTGAAATTAAAATAACATTAGTTAGAGCAAAATTAAATGCCCCCAAATTCTCCAAGTGTTATGTACTTGTTTTTTTAAAAGATTTTATTTATTGTTTCCAGAGAGAGAGGAAGGGACAGAGGCAGAGAGGGAGAGAGACATCCATGTGTGGTTGCTTTTCACCTGCCTCCAGCCACAGACCTGGCTGGAGACCTGGTTTGCAACCTGGTTATGTGCCCTGGCTGGGAATCGAACCAGCGACCTTTGGGTTCGCAGGCCAGTGCCTTATCCACTGTGCTACTAGCCAGGGTGTACTTGTTTTATAATGAGTAATAACATACACTTAAAGATGAACCTGGACATTCTCCTTCATATTCTAAAAAAATTAATGAAATGGATTATAACCTAAATATAAAAGTTAAAGCAATTAAGCTACTATATAAATATTAGGGAAACATCTTTCAGGTTTGAAAAGGATTTCTTTTTCTTAAATATATATTTTATTTATTTTGCTATTACAGTTGTCCCAATTTTCCCCCCTTTGTCCCCTTCCACCCAGTACACCATTTCCTCCAGCAATGCCCCCCTTAGTTCATGTCCATTAATCATGCATATAAGTTCTTTGGCTTCTCTATTTCCTTTGTTCTTCTTAACATCCCTGTCTATTCTGTAACCACCAATGTGTACTTTTTGAAAAGGATTTCTTAAAACAGGCTTTAAATAGCACTAATGACAGAGAAAAGGAATTAAAATTGAACTTCATTAAAATTAGGAAGCTCATCATTAAGAAAGTGAAAAGGTAAATTAAAGTCTATGAGAAAATATAATGTCTGTATTTAATAAAAAAACTTGTTTTGAGAGAAAAGAACAGTATTCCTACAAATCAATTAAAAAAAAAGATTGACAGCTCAATAAAAGTGGGGAAATGACTTGAATATAATTAATAAAAAATGAATGCTGAAACAATCAACAAGCCTCAAAAAATGCTCATCATTAATCATTTATATGCAAATTAAACCGCCACACCATAAAAATAGTTACAATGAATAAGACTAACAGTACTGTTATAAGGATATGGAGCAACCAAAACATTCTTAACATTATTAATGGGAGTATAACTCATGTAGAAAATGTTTTGGAGTATTCACCAGATCCAAACATACATATTTCCAGCAAGTCTGTTCCAAGATACAGCCAAGAAAAATGAGTCTGTACACCCACCATAATACATATAGAATGATCACACAGTGTTATTTAGAATAGCCAAAAGCAGGAAACAATCTACATGTCTATCAGCAATAAAATGAGTAAATACACTGCGGTATAGTCATTCAATAGAATATTACACAGCAATGAAAAAAAGCAAATCACTACTACATCCAACATGAATGACTCTCATAAAATATCACTTTAATTAAAATAAACTAGATATACAAATTGAAAAGTTTCTGTTCAGCTACAGAAAATATCAGCAAAATTCAAAGGGAACCAACTGTATGGGAAAAGATAATTGCCAATGATACCTCAGACAAGGGTCTGATCTCCAAAATATATGAAGAACTAATGCGACTCAACACCAGGGAGACAGACAGGCCAATTAAAAAATGGGCAAAGGACCTGAACAGACAACTCACTAAGGAAGATACACAAAGGGCCCAGAGGCATATGAAAGAATGCTCAACATCACTAGTCATCAGAGAGATGCAAATTAGAACTACAATAAGATACCACCTCATACCTGTCAGAATGGCAATCATCAGCAAATCAACAAACAAGTGTTGGTGAGGATGCGGGGCAAAGGAAACCCTCGTGCACTGTTGGTGGGAATGTAGGCTGGTACAGCCACTGTGGAAAACAGTATGGGGTTTCCTTAAAAAACTAAAAATGGAACTGCCTTTTGATCCAGCAATTCCACTACTTGGACTATACCCAAAGAATCCTGAAACACCAATTCATAAGAACCTATGCACACTTATGTTCATAGCAGAACTATTTACAATAGCCAAGTGCTGGAAACAGCCTAAGTGCCCATCAGTGGGTGATTGGATCAAAAAACTTTGGTACATTTACACAATGGAATTCTATATAGCAGAAAGAAAGAAGGAACTTGTACCCTTTGCAACAACATGGATGGAACTGGAGAGTATTATGCTTAGTGAAATAAGCCAGTCAGCGAAGGACAAATATCATATGATCTCACCCATAACGGGACAATAATGAGCAAAACTAACAACAAGCAAAACAGAACCAAGTATATGAATACAGTGAATAGGCCTTCAGTGGTCAGGGGGAAAGGGGTTGGGGGGAGGGGGAGGCAGAAAAAAAAAAAAAAGCTAGATATAAAAAAGCCTAACATATTATTCCATCTATATAAATTTCAAAACCAGGCAAGACTGATCTATGATGATAGAGTTCAGAATAAATTTTGAAAAATAGTCTTGAGCAGAAATAGTCTTTGAGCATATATATATATATATATATATATACACACACACACACACACATACATATATATGTTTAGCTGAGTTGTACATTTTAAAGTCTGTAGATTTAACTGTTGATTATAAGTTATATAACAATAAATACAAAGGAATTTTAAAATATATTTTATTTATTATTTTTAGAGAGAGGGAGAGGGAGAGAGACATCAATGTGTGGTTGCCTTTCACCTGCCTCCAGCTATTGACCTGGCTGGAGACTTGGCTTGCAACCTGGTTATGTGCCCTGACTGGAGAATCGAACCAGTGACTTTTAGGTTCACAGGCCAGCACCTTATCTATTGAGCCACCAGTCAGGGCACAAAGGAATTTTTAAATAAAAATAAAATAAAAAGAATATCTCAAACTTCCATTTCTCTCCTACTCTTTTTAGAATTGATTGGAATGGATGGGGTACTGGAGAAAAAAAACTTAAAATACTTCTTCATGTCAACCAATAAGCAATAAAATAAAATTAAATTGAGAAGTTAACGTTGAAAGTAAAACTTCTGTAGTACAATCTTTTACAATTCAGGAGAGCTGCCTAACCAGAGTCTAGTAGATTAGTTTCTTCTCAGTGCTTATTAACCCAGATTGTTACAGAAAAATTATATATCCTAAAACAATAGGGATAAATACATAGGAAGTTTTAAAACATTTAAAGAAGGATAAGTGATTTTATTTTATTTTTTTAAGATTTTATTTATTATTCTTAGAAAGAGAGGAAGGGAGAGAGGGAGAGAGACATCAATATGTGGTTGCCTTTCACCTGCCCCCAGCTACAGACCTGGCTTGAGACCTGGCTTGCAACCTGGCTATGTGCCATGATTGGGAATTGAACCAGTGACCTTTGGGTTTGCAACCTTTGGGTTATCCATTGAGCCACCAACGAGGGCTAAGAATAAGTGATTTTAAACCAGTGGAGTCTCCTATCATTAAGGGGTGTGTTCAAAAAATAGAATATATTTTTTGCCTTGAAACAAAAAAAGACTAAAGTAGCTAATCCACATTTCCAGTTATTTGCAGGGCAGGGCTCATGTATTTGTCCATTCTGGTTCCTCATTCTTTTTTTTTTGCCCTGGAGAGTCTTTCTCATGATTGGTTGTACCATCATGCTAGAAACACAGCCTCCTGAAATAACCCAAAGGCCAGGAATCAGATGTCTTGTGACTGAGCAAATACAAACTTTGTTTCATAATGATCATCTTTATGCTCCCTTTTTGTAATTCTAGAAAGTGTTCAGTTAAAGTGTCCCTAGTTATGAGAGTTTGGCTACACTTCAAAGACAAATATCCAGTATTAACAACCTTCTAATAAAATGCATATTTGATCTGAGTGATGTTCTCATGGTCACTTACCCATAGTTGTGAATAATTTTTGCTCGAAAGTTGTACCATGGACTGTTCAAATATTTTACTGAGATTATTTTTACTCACTTTTTCACTTCCTCTCTCAAATGCCATAAATTACCTTCCATCTAAATAGTGGGACAATTTTCTCTAAAAGTACTAAGAGTTAACAAGATGCAGCTGGCAGTGTCGACAGGAAAGCAGGAAGGACAGATGAGCATACCAATAACAAAGTTGGCCTTAGAGGATGACTGCCCGTACTGTTGCTCAATGTACTTTGGTTTGTATGTCACCATGCCAAATAGAGAATTGAACTGGACAGTGCTTGCACACAAATATAAGACATACACTGGATTTCCAAAGAGATTCTTCAATGATGGAAGAAAATCTGTAACACAAAAATAACAGGGAATGATTAAAGACAGAGTCACCCTTGGCAGAAGATAAAGCCTTGGCAGCAGGGTGTAGATGGCTGAATCCCATCGCCATAGTCACCAGCTGCAGTTATAAAGTGTGGTACACATGCTCACTGTGGTCATAGAGCCATTGGCACAAGCCACGGATGAGATCTGGCCAGTTCAGATCTAGACATAGGATGCTTGCTTCCTTCAGGCATAAAATCTATACTAGAGATGGTCAGGTCAGATGCTGTTGGATCTGAGACCCCCAAATGACGACAGTGGAGAGGGTCCTGGTCTGGGAGCAAAGAAGAATTTATGCAGAGCCTTTAGGAATTTTTGCATGCTTTATTGCAGCGGCAGTTAAGGACCGCAGAGTAGAGGCATTCCCACACCCACTCTCCCTCTGCAGCATCCCCCACTGGAGAAGGCTGGCATAGCCACATGTGGTTTTTCCACTCTCCCACAACAGCAGTGCATGTGTCGAGCTTACAGCAAGGGCAGTCTTATATACACATTGGGGCAAAGAGGGTGATATCAACCTGCTCAAAGTTGCTAAGTCGGTTACCTCCAAGGCCCAGTGTTTCAGAGGTTCCGGAGATAAGATTAACTCCAAGGCTGACCCCTAGGCTGGCCCCGCCTCTGATATGTGTAAGAGGCAAGAGGAATAATTACTCCTTTACTGCAGAGCTGGGAGTCATACACAGGACATCAAGAACTTCAGCTGTCTTGTCTACTCTTCAAACTTAGGTAATTGGTCACAAGAAAAGGCATATGAATATTGTCTCCATTTAATGCATGAATTTTTGAGTAAGAAACAAGCTTTGGCATTCTTCCTTCTTCTTACTGTGCGAACAGTTTAGTTTTCTACAAATGTAAATATTGCTTATTGGGGTCCTTGTAGGACCAATTGAGGGAAGCCAATCTGTTTCATGGATACCCATGACCACATGAAGGGAATGCACCAGAACACATTCAGTCTTCTCATCATGCTGGGTGATATGCACTGGTACACATTTCTCACATGGGTGGATCTCATCAGTTCTAAAAGGACACAAGCCCTGAAGATTCACTCTTTTCCCTCCTGTCCACCCAGATGGTTGTAAAACAGTCGTCCTACAGGGGCAGATGCAAGGTCTATACTGAGGAGGTGTGAGAGTGGGGGTGTCAGCAAGAAAGGTTACCAAGACTTTGGGTCATGTTCTCCAATCACTTTTCAGTAATAAACCTGACTTTTCAATCTGCATTTCTGCTTCCTGCATAATTTCTCAATTATTTTTCTGAACACATCACATCAAGGGGATAGAAGGGTATTACTTATAGACCCCTTATAAAACTCAAACATAAAGACTGGAAGTATTTCAAAATCAAAGAGAATCAGGCTCACCTCTTGCCATTTCCATTATTTTTGCTTTTTCTCTATGGGGTGTTTGGGACTCCGTATGATCATCTATAATAAACTTGGATTTCTCAGAAGAATTGGGATCCTCTGTATACTGGCGTCTCAGAAGACTCTTTGGTAAATACCAGAAAGGCAAAGCAGCGAGAAGACTTATGACTCCTGAGATTAGGTAGCCAAGCCACCAGGCACCTACCCACTGGGGATCTTTTGGGGTAATGGTTATGTGATCTGAAAAATAGAGAGGATGTCTATGTAGCAAACAAAGCAAAATATACTTAAATAAACCTTTAAAAAAATAATCCTAGCATTAACTCAATCACATTATCAAAATACCTAATAATTCATACATAAACTTTTCTAAACTGAACATTATTATCTTGCTATTTGAAGAAAAGAGGGTGGAGCATGATAAAGTCTTCTGTTCTTTAGATTAAAAGTATAGACTTTAAATACTGGAAGGGAACCCATGGTTTCTAAACTGGGTTCTGGGGTTCTGAGGGAGACCCTGGACCCATGACAGTGGGTAAACATGTGAGGGAGTTGGGGGAGTTCAAAACCTTCTGCCAGCTATGCCACATCAGTGCTATTTCTTCTGATTTACACATTGAACAGGTAAGATTTTTTTTTTTTTTTCATTATTTTTAGAGAGAAGGTCAGGGAGGGAGGAAGAAAGGGAGAGAGACATCAATGTATGGTTGCTTTTCACCTGCCTCCATCTACAGACCTGGTTGGAGACCTGGCTTGCAACCTGGTTATGTGCCCCGACTGGGAATTGAATCAGAGACCTTTGGGTTTGCAGGCCGGCACCAATTCACTGAGTCACCAGCCAGGGCTAAAAGATCATTGTGTTATCATAAAAACTTTATTTTTGGCACCATTTCTCATAAAATGAAAAGGTAAGCATTGACAGAGTTTTTCAAACCAAGTCAAGTAATTTAAATATATATATATAATAATCCATAAAACATAAACTATACATCACCTCTATCACTTTTTCTGAGAGCAACAAAATAAGCATGTCCTTTGACAACAAGGCTCAATTGTCACTACATTCAACAGCGTAAAATGTCCATACTAGTTTCTCAAAGCATCTTCATTGCTTCCCCTTCACCATTTTCCTCTGTACCACTCATCACACCTATACTCTCTCATCTGTATCAGTCTCTATGACTGGACTTTAAAAGTGAAGGAGTTAATAAACAGCTATTTTGTTCACTGCAGTGAAATAGCACCTGGAATAAAGTAGGTATAAAATACTTTTTGGAGGTTAGTGAATTAATAAATGAATAGATAAAGTGTTTGGAACATACCTGCAGTTTATTTGATTAAAGAAGAACTAGTATAAGAGTTTCACATTCTATTTTAATACAATAATTCCAAAAGACAATTCCAGAATTAAAAAAACTAAAACATTTTCTAACTGCTTCCTTGAAATTCCTTAAAAACAACAAAACACAAAAATACTATTTCTAGGGGGCATGTATCACAAGGAAAGAAATAAATTAATACCTATGGAAAGACGAGATTCTTTATTCATTCCCTACACAAGCTCTCCCCCAGAAAGTAGGCTAATCTTATTACATATGCTTCCACCTACAAAAGATTTCTATAGTAGAGAAATTTGGTTGCCAGAACACTTTCCTTCCTTGGTTTCAGGCTAGTCAACAAATACATTATCAATTGATGTGATTGTAGTAAGTGTTGATACATATGAAACCAACAAGAGCCAAAAAGTAGCTGGTTTTTAGTTTTAACTCTGCTGGCATGCATTTGAACTAGCTAAGTAGAAGTGAAAATAGTACATTTGAATAACAAACCATGGCTCATTCAGTTCTAATCACCACCTATTTTTCATATTCCATTTATTAATGTGTACGATGATTCTATCAATAAGTTTTCCACAAATCATTTTTCATTTTATGAGCGATTACCATCTTGTCATTTTATAAAACGTCAATTTGCTATTTTCTACACCATCCCATTAAAAATTTACAATAAAATAAATGAATAAATAACATTAAGTTCCCTTACCTAGGTTCACAAAGCCAATGTCAACATACAATTTGGCACATAATGAGCCTAACAGGAAGCCAAAGATTGGTCCTATAATTGCGACCGTCTGCACACACCCTGCACACAAAAATATAAATAAATGAAATAAAAATAAAATTTAAAATAATAAGGTGCCATTTCATTGCTTTGGTAAATTAATAGTTTGAAACAAGAAATGTGAATGAGATTTAGATAGTAGATGAAAATATTTCATCAATTCCTTAACAGCATTTAATGTGTTAATTTTTCAACCTCATTGAATTAAGAAATAAGCCCTTCTCAATTTTGGAAGAAGAATGAACTCTTTAAGGCATTAAATACCTCTTAGTAAGAAAATACCAGGACTAACTCTCCTCTCTCTCTCTGCCCCTCCCCCATATATATGTATGTATGTATTTATACACACACACCCACACACACGCAAACTTCATTGGTCCATGAAATCCATGAAGATATTTACACAAGGTCATACATCATAGCTGTTCAATTTACAGTTATTTTCTTTTAATCTGAGGTTCTTTTCCTAATGCAATAGGGCCCTTTAATAAGTTTCTTAATTATTGAAATCCTAATATAGACTTAAGAAATGTGCAAACTGAATAAAGGAGTTGGGTGTGAAATAAAAAGCCTTCTGCACTTGTTTAGTGTAGAATGAAGTTGAGAAAACCAGGTACCCTGCATCAGAAGAAGATAAATAAGAGGGGTGTTACCAATATAGAAAGCTGCATTGTCTTCACTAGCAAAATCATCGAGGTAGGCAATACCCAGAGGCTGAATGGGTGTTTCTCCAATCCCACGAAGAAGGTTCCCCAGGAAAACATAAACCCACATGGAGGAGCTGGTGTCGATTTCACATTCTTGAAAGGAAAGCAAAGAAGATGATTGCAATTAGATTACCATCAAAATTCATATTTATTCAGCATCTCTACAAGTTGTCCTAAAATTGTATTAGAATGCAGAGGTAAAATAGCCATAGACATAATTTGATATACTTGAGCAAGATCAGGAAATGTTTTGTAACTTTGATAGTTGAAGTACCCCAGACATGTGTTCTAAGGAATTCTATTGCTTCTTGTTCCTGTTTCCTTGCTTTCTATTTTCTCTCTTCTTTTAATTTCATACTTAAACAAAGTTCTTGGAAGTCCTACACTCTAATAATATTCAATATCCCCCTGTCTAGAACAAAATACAAAAATCTGAACAAAGGCTTCTCTTGCCTTAATCTTTGAACTTTTTTATTTTTCAGCAGAAATCATCTGTAATTTTATCACTGACCAAATTTTATCCTAAATTCAAACATGTATATGGCTGATACTGCAACTTTAGGTAGTGTTACCTATAATTATAATTGTTTCATAGTGAATAACCATTTTTAAGATTCATGTTTAAGAAATAATTTGTATAAAAATTAAAAACAAATTATTTCAATAAAAAGAAATTTTGACAATACTTTTAGAGTGAAATTCAATGCTAATAATTTTAAAATACTTTCATAAAGCCATGCCTTATAAATATGTAACATTGGATAATTAATGCCATATCCTAAATGAAATATACTTTAAAGAGTTTAGTCACTTTAATAAAGAGGATAATATTAACAACCTCCAACAATCATCACTTCTGAATGCTCCCTTTCTGTCAGCCACTGGGCTAAGTTGTTTGCAGGCATTATAAAATTGAATTCTCCTAATAATCCTATGAGGTAGGAGTTAATTGCACCTATTAGTAATGCTTAGAGTAAGTTTTGAAGATGAAGTATGGGTTATGAAGACCTGGGGTAAATGCCTTCATATAGATGAATTAGTTTTCATAACAAAAAGAAGACCACTGTGTAGTCATATTGCTTCTTGTCTTGATTCTGCCACTTCGAGAAATACAGCCAAGGGATGATGAGTTTCTCACTTATTTTCTATAGACTTCTATTTCATTCCTCAAAATACAATGTGAACTTCTTTTTCAAAAATTAAACTAATGTCAATGCTAGCCCTAACATCTATTTGTATTGTTCTATGAAGCATGTTGGTGGGTAATTCTTATAGGTAAATGTGGACATTTTAGATCTGTGCTTTCCAATATTAGTAGCCACAGTCACATGTGGTTATTGAATTGTAAATTAATTAAAATTACATAAAGCTAAAAATTCAGTTCCTCAGCTACATTAGCTATATGTATTTCAAGCACCTAAGAGGCACATGAGGCTAATAGCCGCTGTATTGGACAGCATGTATATAGAACATTTTCATTGTCACAGAGTCTGTTGGATACCTCTGCTCTAGAGCATTATGGGAGAAATGACGGTCCTGTGTGGAGCATTTTTGAGAAGAGTCCCATATTGATCTCACTATCACTTTTAGGATGAGCCTTGTGTTCACTATGTCTAATGTCTACATATGTCTATATGACTTTAAAGGAAAGGGAGAAGAAAAGGATCTAGTTGTGAGTCTTAAAACTCCATACATACTTAATAACTTGTCTCTCCCTTTTCTTTCTTTTTTTTTTTTTTTTTTTAAGATTTTTAATTTTTATTATTTTTCAGAGAGAGGGGAAGGGAGAGAGGCAGAGAGGGAGAGAAACATCAATGTATGGTTGCCTTTCACCTGCCTCCAGCTAAGGACCTGGCTGGACACCTGGCTTGCAATCTAGTTATGTTGCCCTGGCTGGGAATCAAACCAGCGACCTTTGGGTTCACAGGCCAGCGTCTTATCCACTGTGCCACCAAAACTTGTCTCTTTTTATTAAAAACAATTTCATCCCCCACTTCTAAACCCTGTTTCTCTTTTCAACATTAAAGGTTTAAATATTCCCTAATCAGTTGTATTGTAATTTATATCATGTCTCTTCCCTGATTGTTCAAAACAAAAACAAAATAAAAATCTTCAGTGACTATACAATGTGTGCAGGTAGAAATCCAAACTCTTTAGCTCAATTCCCTGCCTTATGTAGGCCTGAATTAAACATATATATATATCTTTAAATTTTTTAAAAAAAGATGTTATTTATTATTTTCAGAGAGAGGGGAAAAAGAGAGAGGCAGAGGGGGAGAGAAACATCAGTGTATGGTTGCCTTTCACCTGCCTCCAGCTAAGGACCTGGCTGGAGACCTGGCTTACAGCCTGGTTATGTGTCCTGGCTGGGAATCAAACTAGTGACCTTTGGATTCTCAGGCTGGCGCCTTATCCATTAAGCCATCAACCAGGGTTCCATATTTTAGGAACTTTTATAGTGCTATAACATCTCAATTTAAGTAGTAAAGCTTTTGATAGCAAAAATTATATATAGTTTGTCCACACTGAGGCACACATAAAGTCTGTTTTAAAAAGCTTGCTTAATCATTAAAGTAAAAACAAAATCATATTACCTTTATTTATTTTGGACTGTGCTTTTTCCATAGCTGGAATTGGTAATTGGCTGTTTGACTCCAGGAAACATGGAGAGATGCTAAGAGTGGAATTGGAGAAAGAAGAATACCTTTCATATCTGTACCTGTATAAAAAGAACATTTTCTTTATTATGGACTCATTTAACATCATGCTAAAAATATTACATGAATACTATTGATACATGACTCAGTAGAGAGAACTTGTATGAGTTCTCAGCTATCCCTGAATCTCTATCACCAAACCAAACCAGCACTTAATAGCAGAGGTTTCTAAAGAGACAATCAGAAAATCTGATTCACAGGCATTATAGTATTATATTTGAACCAATTATCCAGAGTAGTAAAAGAAAATAAAAGAAAGACTTACTCACTGATGCTCATTTTAATGTAAAATAATGATTGTAAGTCACATACTCTCTTGGTGGAAAAATATCCAACACTTAATAAGACCACGATTATCTCTGTGTCAGAGGAGAAGCAATAATTTAACAACTATGGTCATTGGCACGATATTTATTATAGTAGTAAATTTAGTAGAGCAACCACAACACTGATTCTAGACAACTGATGAAGATACATGAGCCTCTTGAGCCATTTATCCAGATGGTCTACTTCTTTTCAGTTTATTAATCTGGCTCTAAGTTATTTAAAATTGCACGCTTTGTTCTGTTAACAAGGTTACAATGGCAGCTGGGTTAAAGAGCCAATGCTGAATGATAGGACTATGATAATTCTATTAAGAGTTCCCCAGCACCATGCTGCCTTTCAAATTATCTGTCAGGAACCAATTTCTCTGCTCCAATTACACCCTTCAGAGAATAGACAGCTGATTAAAGGCCATCACAACGTCATCTTGATTCTCATTTTATTCAGTCAGTATGTGACTAGAGACTGGTAACCATGGTGGTGTATTTGAAATACTAACAGTAAAAACCTATTCAGCACTTTAAGGAAAGGATATATGTAGTTATAAAAATATTCAGGTTAATGAATGGGTTAATTTATGTCAGTTTCGCAAAATCTACAATTCAATGGGTCCATGAACCCCATTGTAGAGTTAACATTTTTGTAAGTACGTATTTCAGGAAAGAGGTTCATAGTTTTTGTTACTTTTATCAAAGGTTCCTTCACCAAAATACATGAAGAATCACTGAATGAAGAAAATTGGTTTCAGTTCTTATTTACACATTACATTTAGCATTAAAATCATGTTGAATATAATTTTCTCTCTTTAATAATTCCAGAGATACCAGGAACTGCTACAAAGCATTGAGGCCCTTTAAAATGAGCATGAGTATTAATTATGCAGGATTTTGAAAACTTAATTATTTGCGCTCAGTTCAACCTATCAAAAAGCAACTGTGGCAAACAAAAGAATTATTTGTTATTTGAATAATTGAATTTTATGTAAGCTCCACTTTTGTAACTAATTATAGATGACACTCTGGAAAAATCAAATACCCTCTTCAAATTTCAGTTTTCTAATTGATCTGAACATTGTGGGTTATTGTTAAGCTGATTAACAAATTTCAATTTTCTTAGTTGAAAAATGGGGTCTATAGATGTGGTATTTAGGCTTGATTAGATAAATAGAAAGAGAAGTGATAGAAAGGGGACCTCTGGTATAAATGCTTTTAAGTCAGAGATCAAGCAGGGGTTAGTTAGATGGATTGGAGACTCCTTTCCTTCGTCTTTTCCTTTGTCTCTTCTTTAACCACTGGCTTACATAACACCTTTGCAGGATTTCAGTGATCCAAGTAAATAAATTTCAGCCCTTTTGAAAGGAGGCTTCAGGCAGAAGTTCTGAAGCCACAGATCCCTCTCCAAGTAAAAGTGAAAGGAAAGGGAAACCATCCAAATAGGTAGAAAAGATCCCCCAGAGAAGATTCTGTGCACTACTTTTACAGACTGGTTACAGATATCAAAATCTGACTCATAATTCCAGGAAGAGTTGGAACCAGATCATTCTAAGTATCTCCAGCTTTAAAATGTCATGCTATAATGACCTAGAGTGGGCAGTAATGAAAATAGTAATTGACATATAGTTTTAAAAACTATACTCTTATTTCAACACCTCTTGGAAGTCACTTCTGTCAGCTAGCAATAGGTAACTACAGGGAAGGGAGGCAAAATAGATGTGTGTCAAGATATCAGAATATATGTTTTAGATTTTCAGTGCTATAATATAAGACACCAAAACTTGAGAAAGCCACCAGACTGTTTAAATCATAGTTCTTACCTTTAAAATAAAAAACTATAAACTACGTTCTCCTACCTCACAGGTTATTAAAAATGTGAAATGATATAATAAAGGTGGAAACCTTTGGAACTACTAAAGCTGTATGCAGGTACTAACAGAAGTCTCAAAAGTAGACTTCAGGGTTAAAGGATAGAATAATACCTCGCTTTTATAGAGGAACTTCTGTTCCTCTCAATTTACAAATTAATAAAATATCTTTATGTCAACATCTGCTAATCAAGTGTACCATGATCCAGCATCTTGTCATTATCATTTTGACATCATTTGACATTTATCATGTAATATATTAATTTCTTTTTGCTTATATAGTTTGCCTTCACAGCTAAATTAAAGCATTGGAATAAGACATAGAAGTGAATAAATTCCTTCAATTTTGCTAACATCAATGCATAGTAATATATCAAAAATAATTTTTTTACAGATGATTAAATAAGTAAAGTTGCAAGTGGTCTAAAATCTTGTTTAAAGAGGATGTAATAAAAGTAAGATGTAAATTATCATGTTTTAAACCATGGGCTAATTTTTCTTTTCTTTTTTTCTATTTTTAAAGATTTTATTTATTATTTTCAGAGGGAGGGGAAGTAAGGGAGGAAGAAAGGAAGAGAAACATCAATGTATATATGCCTTTCACCTGCCTCCGGCTGGGGACCTGGCTGGAGACCTGGCTTGCAACCTGGTTATGTGCCCTGACTGGGGATCGAACCAGTAACTTTTGGGTTTGCAGGCTGGCACCAATCCACCAAGCCACACCGGCCAGGGCTACTTTTTCCATTTAAATAATTGTAACCATGCAAAGGAAGCAATGCAGCTGGTGGTTAAGGAAGAACAGGATAACTGTGTTAGACTTACTGCTCCATGAAGAACTGAGGCATCGCGATGAGCAGCGTTCCAACTCCCATGATCAGGCACCCTGCTCCAATGATTTTTGGCCTGTGAAGTCTGGCTCCAAAGTAGCTAACCAGTGTTATAACTAAAAGATTCCCTTTGAGAGAAATAATACAATTTTTATAAGTTAGAAAACTTAGAAAAAGTCATCAGAATGAACTTAACTGCATGAATGAACATCTATGGCAAGTCTAGCCACATTTTGTCCTGACTAAACCATCATCCCACCATCATTACTATCATTTGACTTTTTTTCCTTTAATCTGAGATGACTGTTGAAATTGTCTTCATACTCATTGCCTCTATCATGGCACCCCTTCGTCAGAATATTTTAAGGACCAACCCCATACCTCATTTTCACACACCCCAATTGTTTTTCTGAAGTGTTTTTTTTTCTTTTTCTTTCTTTCTTTCTTTCTTTTTTTTTTTTTTAAAACCAATGTATGGTTGCCTTTCACCTGCCTCCAACTATGGACCTGGCTGGAGACCTGGCTTGCAACCTGGATATGTGCCCTGGCTGAGAATTGAACCAGCAACCCTTAGGTTTGCTGTCTGATGCCCAATCCACTGAGCCACAGTAGGCAGGGCTAAAGTGTTTTATCTGCAATCAAAGTGTAAAAGGTATCCTTTAGCTGTTCTTTTATAGTTTCTTTGCTGATTTTGAAGTAAACTTTATTACATTTCTTCATTTATTAAACTTTATTACTATTTCTTCATTTATTGAAGTTTTCTAATAAATTTTTATTAGTTTCCCATTTCCTCTTGAAACATACATTGTATTTTCTTGCTTTAGCTGATGTTCCCTAAGGAAAAATAAAAACAATGTACCTGACTTTAAATGAAATCAAATGATAAAATTTACACTTAGACACAAATAATACTTCACAATTTGTTTATATACTATTTTACAAAAAGATAAGACTCAAAATAGAAACAGAAACTACTACATAAATAACTTTAGGAACACATCAATTATATAACTTCCATATATACTTAAAATAAAAATTTTATAAAATATGAGATCTCCACAAAATATAGCCACCTATTTTTTTTTAAACAATTAAGAATGTTTTTTAAAGGTGGAATTAGGCCTTTCTAAAATGTCTTGAAAAGTGCATGTGAGGATGGTGTTAACTGACTAAACATGCTTTAAGGAAGATGTTCTCATGCTTAATGTGCACAAAATTACCGGAATGAGGTGGTGAAGGGAATAGAAACATAAAAGATGCAAAATCCTAGCAGCACCCAACAGTTTCTGATTCCATGGATCCAACTGAAGGCTGGCTAAGAAATCTGCATTTTTTATACAAGCTCAAATGTGTTGATGAAAATTGCTCCTGGAACATACTTTCATAAACAATCTTGAGGGTCTCAGATATCAAGGAACTATAGAGTTTTAACAATTTTCCTTTGGGATATGTAGTTTTTAGGAACTGGGGTGTTAGAGCAAGAACTTAGCCATACCAAAGCAATTAACTGGGATAGTTGATGGGTAGGTAGCCCTACATTCAAGTCCTCAGTGTTTCCAATTTTCTAGCAAAAGTGTTTCTTTATATCTGTAAGCAGCCATTCAATTTACTACTGTTTATTGACATTGTCAGCTTGAGTCAAATGCAAAAAGAGAGGCAATTTTTATAACCTTGAGAACAGTAATAGAGAAGTAGATTGCAGAGAGGCTCCAGGTTTTATAGCTCTAGAAATATATAACCTCCTTTCAATTTTCACATGGAAAAAAATTGAGTATGAGATTTCTTACCTATCATTTAAGTGTTTAGTAGAAGTAATTTTGTATGCATATATTGATAATTATGTCTATATTTTTATTAAAGTGTCACAGTAAATAAAAGAAAAAATGAGTGCTGGTGAAAATGCAAAGTGGTATAGCCATTTTGAAAGATTTTGGTTGTTTCTTATAAAACTAAACTTTTTTAAAATCCTTGCCTGAGGGTGTGTTTTTTTAATTGATTTGAGAGAGGAAGGGAGAGAGAGTAGGGGAGAGAAAGAGAGAGTAGGGGAGAGAAAGAGAGTAGGAGAGAGAGAAAAGGAAAGAGAGAGAAGAGGGGGGAGAGGGGGAGGGAGAGACAGAGAGAGAGAGAGAGAGAGAGAGAGAGAGAGAGAGAGAGAGAGAGATTTTTTGGTTGCTTCTTCAATGCACCTGAGACAGGGATTGGTTCACAACCGAGGTATGTGCCCTGATTGGAATCAAATGTGCAACCTTTTGGTATATGGGACAATGAGCCAACCAACTGGGATATCCAGCCAGGGCAAAACTAACCATATTTTACCATATGTTCCAGCAATCTTGCTCCTTGGCATTTAACCAAATGAGGTGAAAACTTAT
This sequence comes from Noctilio leporinus, assembly GCA_004026585.1. Lineage (NCBI taxonomy): Eukaryota > Metazoa > Chordata > Mammalia > Chiroptera > Noctilionidae > Noctilio > Noctilio leporinus. The sequence continues at coordinate 141,789 of PVIW01003726.1, forward strand.
GCCCATACAAAATCCTCCACATGGATATTCATAGTCTTCACTCATAATTGCCAAAACTTGGAAGGAGTCAAAATGTCCATTAATGGATAATGGATAAATAAACTGTGGTCCATCCAGAAAATAGGTTGTCCCTTAGCACTAAAAAGAGATGAGCTAGACATGAAAATACATGGAAAATCCTTAAATGCATATTACTAAGTAAAATAAAGCAATCTGGAAAGGCTTCATACTGTATAATTCCAACTATGTGACATTCTAGGAAAAGCAAAACTAGAACACCAATGGCATTGTAAACTGAGCCCTCTTGGTTATAATGATGAATCCTTGTAGGTTTATCAGTTGTAAAAATGTACCACTCCAGTGAGAGACGCATAAAATAGGAGACAGTATTTATGTGTGGAGTCAGGATGTGTACGAAAATCTCTATTCCTTTGATCAGCTTTTCTGTGAACTTATGACTGCTCTAAAATACAAGGTGGATTACATACTAAAATGTAAAAAAAGCAAGACTTTAAATATGTAAAAAAGTACATGGGAAATATTTGAAACAAGGAATTAATAACTGGAAATGTGAGCAGGTCATGATATAGAAAATTTCTGTTTTCTTGGCAAGTCTCTGTGGCTGATGTAAAACAAAATCTGTGTTATGAAAAAATACTTGGGAAGAAATTGAGTGTCTAGCACATCTTAGATGATAATGCCAAATGATGTGAAAGGATAGAGGAAATTTTTCTGCATAAAAAGAATTGATAGCTAGAGATGGAGGGTTCCTTCCAAAGTCCTGGAAGGAAGAAATATGGAGAGAGGAAAGAAGAGAATATTAAGAATATGGTGAAAAAACTCACCTTTCTGGAAAACTGTGAAATGAAAGTAACTAGAGCAAACTTGTAATATTTGGGATAAAGGCTTGCAATGAAAGTAAGGAAATTTTCAATCACTTTATTGTATCTAATCCAATAAATAATTTCTATCCTTAGAATGGTCTAGAAGAATTACTCTGTCCAGTTGCTCTGGGACCTGAAAGTCTAAGAAAAATTTTGAAACAGATACTTTAAAATATATATTTATTTTATTTTATTTTTAAAGAGAGGAGAGGGAGAGAAACATCAATGTGCAAGAGTCTCACTCGCCTGCAAATGGGGACCTGGCCTGCAGCCCAGGTATATGCCGTGACTGGGAATCGAACTGGTAATTCCTTGGTTCACAGAGCACCACTCAATGCACTGAGACACCCTAGCCAAGGTAGATTCGTTTTAAAGTTTCTTCAGCTTTAAAATATTTTTATTCTATAATTTAGACTAAACACATAAAGTACTGTATCACTTGATATTTAATTTTCTATTTGTTCAATCCTTTCTCAGTCTGATTTAGTCCTTTGAGTGGCACCAGCTTCTACTTCATACTTGCATTACCCTTACTTCAAGTTCCTGTGGTCCTTTATTCAGTTCAGGGTCACAGGCAGGGGATACAGGCATCAAGGAGTAAATCAACTATGATCAGATGTTTCTGAACATCTTTGCTTCACAAACTTTGCCCATTGACTAACAACATCAGCATCCTCTGGGGATAGTTATTAAGTGAAACTGAAACTGCAGCCATTTGAGACTTTACTATAGCACATATTTGAGTCCCAGTTGGCAGTAATGGCCACGGAACTACTATTGCACATGAACAAAGGACTAAAACTTCTTAGTTGACCAATTCAGGAAGCTGACTAATGGGGATCATACCCTTTAAAGTACTTCCAAAACTCTTGATTGAATTCAACTGCTCTTTTCAAGTTCTAAAAAAGCATCTATAGTCAGTTGCTAACCAAAAACACCTGAGTCTAGAATTTTTATTATCTGCTTTGCTCTATTGTTTCTGTCAACAGAATTCCTTTTTTCTTTCTAGGGCACTGGACAGAAACCTCTCTTTCATGGTTTAACTTCTTCTTCAACAATTACAATAATTTTTCATACAGCCCATTTGGAGTTGTCCAAGTTTTAAATCACAGAGCTTTCAGGACATAGGACTCTCCTGTAAAGACACTTCCCACACACTTTAAAACTCCAAACACCAGGAGCATCTCACCCTCGCCTCCTGGAAAGTCTCTCCCTCTGGGAACTCTGAAATGTATGATTCACATAGTTAACACCTGGAAAGGTACTGTTGGTGGCTCAGAGAGAACAAACTACAGTGGAGAGGTCCTTTAGTCATACCTAGAAAACCTTGGGCTCAAAAGTGAAGTCAGGCATCTGAAATACCTACCAATTTCAAAACTTCCATCGATAACTCCCACCAGTGAAGAAGGGATTTCAAACCTTCTCTCTATTTGGGTGATGGTGCTCTTCAGATAGCCTTCTGCCAGGGCTTTGGCAAAGTAAACAAAAGACAAGGCACCCAAGAATACCTGGAAAATTGGACAGGTCACACACACTTAGTCTGACTGTACTAAACAAACAACTCAAACAGAGAACAATGTGGTAAGCTTGTTATCACTGAAATTTTATTCAAGTAATTCAGCCTCAAGCTCATGCAAATTTCTTAAAAAATTCAATTTGTCTTGGAAATAATAATTTTTTTACTTAGAATTATGTTGAATTCTGTTTTTTTTCCTTCTTTTTTCCTCCTTCCGCTGAAGGATATTCAAAGGAGTCTTGGCTTTGAAAAGGAGATTCATTGTATGGTGAAGCAAAGAGAGGCAGGAATGAACCATTCATAGGTAAAAACAATAAAAGCTATAAACCAAACATTTAACATCTTATCACAAGTCTAGCTCATGACTATGCATTTCATAGTGATGGTGCGTGCAACTTTTTAATACCTGGCTTATGTATTTTGCTAGATCTGGGTTATGATAGGGTAACCAGAGAATACATTAGCATTAATGTGAAAAAAAAAGACATTATTTGTTGAGTGAATGTTTGGTACAAAGAAATAATAGAAAAGGAGTGACAAAAAAGCACCATTTGACTTCCTCTGTCCCTTACTATGTAGCAAGAAGTCAAATATTTCATTTTAAAAATGGGAATAATGTAATGTTTCATAGATTAAATGTGCAGAGTATAATATCTGGTATCTGGTACATGGTAGATGTTTCATAAATATTAGTTTCTTCTTTTTCTCTCCTTTCCATTTAAAAGGGACATTCAAATGAGCAAAGAAAGTAATATTTAGTAATTTACCTGATCAGACAGCGATTGCTTTCACTGCCTGGCAAAGTGTGGTTTCAATAAAGTACATCTAAGATCACATTTTAAGAAGGAGAAAAAAATTGCTATTAGTTATATTGTATAGAAATATATCTGGACAGAGAGACAAGAGTATCAACTCCACTTAATTCTTCGTGAACCACTTGCAGTTTTTTTAGCATTTAATTATTTGTTACCTTTAGTTCACCACAGCACGGCTGTTTTTCCTCTGAGGGGGAGTGTTCTGTTTTAAAGGAAGGCCTCTCAACAGGTTGCACTGAATTTTTGCAGAATAACTGGATATTTTCTTTGGATGAAGTGTCCATTATGAAAATGTTCTTTGACTCTGATCTGTCGAAGTTGATTTTAAGTAAGAAACAAAGACATTTCATTCAAATTCACATGTTAATTAAATAATATTTCTATTTCACGGCAGATCGCAATTCTGTAGAAGTAATTTGCAGTGAAGGTACCTTATTGTACCACAGTAAGTTGGCAAAGTTTTTCAATTAAAATTGACCAGGATGTTTGACTAATCCTGCTATCAAGACTCAGTTGCCAGCATTCCTTCCAGTTAAGCCTCATTATGGCAAAGAATAAATTTAAATGTTGCCTTAGGAATAAATAATGAGGCAGAATTTTGCTAACTTTGTGGTCTTGCCAACTTAAACTAGAAGCAAGCAGAAAAGGAAGAAGAGGAATTCGACCATTGGAATATTGCTTCGTTAGAATTGAGTGGGGGAGAATAAATAGTAAAGGAAAAAATACAATAAAGATTAAATAAAAAACAAAACAAAATAAGTCTTTAAAACCTTTAAATCGATGTTCTTAGCAGAATAGCTAGAAAAGCCCATTGTATATTCCTAGAGCCCAGTGTGATTCCTGTAAGTCTGCAACATCCAAAGGCTTAAAGTATGACCAAAAGAAGAAAGGGAGGGAGGAAGGAAGGAAGGAAGGAAGGAGGGAGGACCAATTTGTGTATCCCTTTAGTCTGGCAGATGAGGAAGCAGCAAAATTTCCATCTCAGACTTATATCTAATTCAAACAAAAGTTGTCACCAGCCTCCCTTGAGTAAGAAAGATGTCTTCCTTTTCTAAATTTAACTTCCCTGTCCTTATCTAGCCTGAGACATGTTCACATACTTTGAACTTATTTTGTCCCTCTTCACATCAATATTTACATATCTTATGCCTCAATTTCTATAGGATTCTATATGGTTCAATGGCTGCCTGTGAAAGTAATCTAAATGAAGGAATTAAAAAAATAAAATAACTTCTGTGCCCTGGCCAGTGTGGCTCAGTTGATTGGAATGTTGTCCCATAATCAAAAGGTTGTAAGTTCAATTCCCTGGTCAGGGCACATGCTTAGGTTTTGGCTTCATTCCCTGGTCCAGGTGCACAAGGGAAAGCAACCAATTGATGCCCTTCCTCTCTCTCTAAAAGCAATAAAAAAAATTTTCCTCAGGTGAAGATTAAAAAAATAAAATAACTTCTTTACCACCCTAATGTTTACCAGGGGATGCATTTGTATATTAATAGAGGTCTTTCATAATTTCATCATACTAACTAAAGGAATAATGTTAGGACTAAAATTTCAAATACTGTGGTAGAAGTTTAGGTTTTCTCTGCCTGTATGTATATTGCTGAGTTAAATATCAAAAGAAAGACCTAAACAATTTAAAAGTGGAGAAGATCTCTCTAGGGTATGTGAAATGAGTGGTGAAGTATGCAGCAAAGTGAAAATAGTCATTATTAAGTTTTTAGATTATTTCATTTTATAAACATACATAACTTTAACTTTCAAAATATGGACAAAGTGAAACAAAAAAAATTACCCCCCCCAAACTAAACAAAAATATATAATGCTAAACAAGCTCAAATGACAAAAACACAAGAATGTAATATTAGTAAGATATAAATATAGATATTTAGGAGTATAAAACATGAAAATTATGCAAAATATAGAGAAATGATTAAATCTTGATAAAATAGATAACTTTCCAGTAAATATTAATTACTTGAATACACTAAACCAGAAGAGAAAAGTAGGCACGAAAACATCAACAAAAATACTCTAAAACTAGCTCCTATACAAAAATAGCAAAGGTAAATGATGTAACAGAAATGCTTTATTAAGAGATATCCTTCAAAGAAAGATAGTAAATAATGGAAACAGATGAAAAGAGTCTCCATTCATCTGACAAAGTTAAAATTACCTTGATAAAATTTCATTAGTATGGCACAAAAAGGAAAACTTCAGGCCAAATCTAGACATGCTGAAGTCCTAAATAGACTATTAGTAAATTCAAATTAATTAATGTTTTTATAATTATCTTGTTTTTAAAAGAATTGATTATTAGGAGCTATATTCACCTAAATCACCACACTTGGAATTCAAAATGCTGTATATGTATATCAAAACATCACATTGCACACCTTAAATATATACACTTTTTATTTATCAATCATGCTTCAATAAAGGTGGAAAAAAGAGAATTCAAATTGAAGAATAATAAAATCCCAGAAGATGCAAAACAGTAATTAGTAAAATTCATCATTCCTGATTTTAAAAAGATAAATTCTAATAAACTAAAAACATTGATATTCTTCTTTATCAGTTATCTGATATCAATAGTCAATTTTGTATACTCATGGGATCACCAAAACTACTTTTCCAGAACAAAGTCTTAAAAGAACACGAAAATGGGGTTTAGGAAACATTGGGTTATACAATGTTAAATAGATTTCTTTCGTAAAAATTACTAAGTACCTTTAATTAAATTCCTGGATAAACCTATTACTTATAATGATTTAAAAAATCAAAATAACAAAATGTTCAACAAATTATGCAATAAGATCTTTTGAAGCCCTTAGAAATTAGTATAAAGAAGTAAATATAGTTATATGGAACAATTTTCATCACAGAGTTGGTTTTAAAAATACATGCTTCTGAACAGCATAAATAACATTCTATTTTATAAAAGAAACACCCATATATTCACATATGTACATACATAGAAACAAAACTTAAGAAAGTTTTAATACATTAAAACATTAAGAAAATGTTTCTTAATACATTAAGAAAATGTTAATACATTATTTCTGGTGAGTAGTATTGCAGATAAAATTTTAAAATACTTTATGTGTAATTTTCTTAGTTTTCTTTAAAACTAAGAAAACACCAATTTCTTATATAAAAATATTTAAAATGATAAAGATATAAAAATACCACCAAGTAAAAGATACATAAACCTAAAAGATTTTAAAATACAAAATGAATAATATTAAATGCAGTTTAAAATGCAATCTTCCTCCAAGAACTAAACTATGTAACTCAAATTGACTTACTATTTTAGGAGTTTAGAAATATTAGTTCCTATCAGCTATAAGATTATAGTCAGTGATGGGAAAATGCAAAAATATATTGTTTAATATTATCACTTATAACACCTGTATATTGAAAATATTAAAAAGGTAATATTTAGCTAATGTTAAAGAAAAAAATTATGTTGGAAAGAATATTAAAACCTTGATGCACCAAAATACATTGTCTTTTTATATTTAGAGACGTTGACACAAAAATCATTCTAACTAGAATCTAGGAGTGATACCAAAACAAGAGAACTGTAGTCATCCTACAGTTGATGTTGTGTTAGGGCAAAATGATATCCAGTTTAAAATTTTGGCACTCAATAGTTTTACTGAAAATATAATTTTATATTGATGGCTAATTTGCACATTACCTCAACAGGAGTATGTTTCAAGGAGGCTACAGTTTATGAGCATCGAACTCTTCATCTCTCTATTAAAGATGAGAAAAGAAATTCAATGACATGAACAGCCTGCAGGTGCTGTTTCTCATTTTCTCTTTATTACAATTGCAAGAGTAGAGCAAGAGCACGTAGTTACTTAGAAAGATTTGCATTTGGCAAATTCTTAACTGCTATCCTACCACTTGAAGAGATTACTCAAGGAAAGAATCATGGCAAAGTTTTCATCCAACACCCTGAGTTGTAGTGTGACTTATTCTGGAGGTTAAGAAAAATAAACCAAGTGTCTTTTCTTCATTTTACTTTAAAAAATTGAATTCTCTGTTCACATGGGGTTGAAAATCAACCCTACTATCTTTAAAGAGCTCAGGTGTCAAAAAAGGGTTGTAGCTGGACCATACAAATTCACTGAATCCTCTGTGGCCTGATGCTGGGACCCACCAGCCAGCAGGCAGCCTCCCAAAACTGTCCCAGTCAGAGAGGCAGCCACCTCCAATCACCCTTGTCTCTTAGTTGTTCCACATGAAGAAAACTTCTCTACCAGCTTGTCTTCTGGACAGCAGGATCCCTCCCTTCAGGAGGGAAAATAACTTCATGGTGCTGGCAAAGAAGGAATGTGTGTTCTTTAGACTGCTGATCACCCCAACACAAGTAATAGTTTGTGCAGAATAAGGTTTAATAGGTATTATTTATGTGACCAGTGATATACATATTTTTGGTTCAGAGCAGTTAAGTAACTTGTCAAAAACTACCCAACTAATAGGCATCAGTCAAAAGTGAGCCTGGCTCTAAGTGCGTCTCTTCTATTTTCACCAACCTAACAAGGGGCCCAACAAACTTCATGGAAAAATGTTATGGGTAAGACATTGTGCAGAACTCAAGGGTTCATTAACCTCTCCCCTGTGAGAAGCTGATGGGATAGTACCAAAGTAGGAAAGCAGAAACCAAATCTTACCTGGAGGTGGGTGGAGATCAAAGACAGCCAGTTCCTCTCAATGTGCCCCCAGCAAGAGGCTGACCCACACTGCCCAGGCTGGGAGCGCAGACTGGCATGAATGGTCCAGCAGCCCAGGGCAGTTTTGCCAGATGGGGAGAGCCTGGATGGGGGCAGACAGAGCAAATTAGGGGGAAGAAAAGACGAAGGGCATGCCTCACCGCTGGGCAATCTCTTTTCTTTCCTCTGTGCTCCTGGCCTCTTTGGCAGCCGGCAGAGAACAGGCCACCCTGGCAAAGCCCCTGACATGCATCTCAGCTCCCAGGGCACAGAAAGAGCTGAAGCCTTTGAGCCATTTCTTTGCAATTTGCTGCAAGTTTAAGGCCACACGTGATGAAGCTTTCTTTCTGGGAGAGTGTGAAAAAAGAAAAGACCACTTGTGATCTTGCTGATTCCCAGAAAACACAGCTCTATGGGGGTGCAGAGGGTAGGGCAACAGCAGCAGGAGGAGGGACGGAAGTTTGTAACAAAGATCCCTCCTGCTCCTTCCAAGACATTTTTCAAGCCAGCCAGTCCTTGAGGACATCACTGGATCCTGTTTGTTTGTTTGTTTGTTTTTAAAGGGTTCCTGGGCTAATTCTCTGCATGGTTTCTTTTCCCGTTGGGATCCTAGAATCTGCAGGGACTAAACGTCAGGGTCAGGTCAGGATCAAGATTCAGCAGAGTTTCCTCCAGAAAGAGTTAAAGTTACATCCATAATTTCTGAGCCTTAAAAATAGGGGGGGGAGGGGAGCATTGAATTTTTTGCATTTGATTGTTTATTTTATCTAAATCCCAAGGAAAGAGAACTCCTTACACTGAGAAATTCTACAATTCTAATTCTTTTCCTAAGAGCATCATTTGAGAGGATTTTGAGCATATTCGCTTCCAGTGGAGTTTATTACTAATAAGTAAATTTGCTACCAGAATTATCCAAGATCATTTAAGATATTCTTAAATGACTCTGATCTGGTGTGCCGTCATGCTGGACAAGGCTCTACCAAACCCCATAATGGAAGGCTGGCCAAAGGGTCCCTGGCCAGAAGGAATGTGTGCTGCTTTGGAAACCAATTGTAATCCCCTCCTTATCTCCTTCTGGGAGCAGCTTCTTGTCCTGTGTGACTGCTTCTTGACCTTTCCCTCTGCACCTACACACTGAGGTAATATAGTTTAGAGTCACCCACCAGACATATGCTCCCTTTGTCTGGGACCCCTTAAAGCAAGTCTCAGACTCAGATGCTGATCTGCCCTCCTCAATGCCCCCTGTAACGTGAGTAATAAAGGGTTTATCTGCTCCAGCCTCTCCTGGTGATTTTAGCCCAGGTCCTGGGCTCTACTTCTTGTGTGGCATTAGTCACTTAACTCTTCTGAGTTTAATTTCCTCTTTTGTAAAGTGTAATTTTTATTAAAACAAAACAAAACAAAACAAAAACAAATGAGAGAGAGAGAGATCCAAAGGAGTATTTTTAGGATTAAATTTTATCATGTATGTATTCAAAAGTATATTGAAAATAACAGCATTAATGATTAGATGTTATCATTACATACATAGTTTTAGTTCACATAATGGTCTGGATCATTAATCAATAATAAAACATTATTAGAAGCGTAATTTGGCTCTGGCTGGTAGCACAGTAGATAAGGCGCCTGCCTGAGAACCCAACAGTTGCTGGTTTGATTCCCAGACAAGGCACATAACCAGGTTGCAAGTTAGGTCTCCAGCCAGGTCCGTAGCTGGAGGCAGGTAAAAGGTGACCACACATTGATGTCCCTCTCCCTATCTGCCTCTCTCCCTTCCCTTCTCTCTGAAAATAATAAATAAAATACAATAAAATGTAGAAGTATAATTTACTATGAAAGAAAAAAAAGGATGCAAGAACAATAAAGAAAATAATAAGCCTTATAATAAAGCAATGGTGTGCCTCCAGACTCTGAAAGAGCAAATACTTTAACAATCAAACCAGGCTTTGCCATCAGGAATAGTAAGTAAACATCTTAATAGATCATAGATCTTAGACTTTCCATGTGAGCAAAGGGCGGCCACTGATGCGTTGAGAGACAGTATTTGCCAGCTAGAAGTGCAGAGGACTTACACTTCCTCACCAAAAAGTTGTGATTCTCCCCTGAGAGACTAATTTGGTCTATTCCCAGCTTACTCAAACTCACTCTCTAACATGATGCCTTTCTGACCTCTACAGTCTGCAGTTCATGTTGAATAACATAGAGCTTTTCATGTATAGCCTTGCTTTGAATGTATCCTATTTTCATACTCTAGACCAGGAGTGAGCAAAGTTTTTCCGTACAGGTTCAAATAGTAAATATTTTAGGTTTTGCAGGCATACAACCTCAGTCACAACTACTCAACTGCCATTATGATATGAAATTAACCATAAATAAATGGGCTTCCTAGGGCTAACACGGTAGAGTACCACAAACCGCATGGCTTAAAGCAATAGAGCTTTATTATCTTATAGTTCTGGAGCTTAGAGGTCCAAAATCAAGGCATTGGCAAAGCTATGTTCCCTTCGAAATATGCTGGGGAGAATTTGCCTTTGCCTTTTGTACTTTCTGGAGTTTGCTGACAGATGTCGGTATTCTTTGGCTTGTAGATTCAACACTTCAATTTTTGACAGATGTCGGTATTCTTTGGCTTGTAGATTCAACACTTCAATTTTTGCCTTTGTCATCACATGACTATCTTCTCTCTATATGTTTTTTCCTGTTCTTAAAAAGACACTATTCAGCCCTGGCTGGTGGCACAGTGGATAAGGTGCCAGCCTGTGAACCCAAAGGTTGCTGGTTCAATTCCCAGCCAGGGCACAGAACCAGGTTGTAAGCCAGGTCTCCAGCCAGGTGTGCAGCTGGAGGCAGGTGAAAGGCAACCATACATTGATATCTCTCTCCCTCTCTGTCTCTCTCCCTTCCCCTCTCTCTGGAAATAGTAAATAAAATCTTTAAAAAAAAATAAATAAAAAGACACTATTCATATGAATTAGGGCCACTCTAATGACCTCATCTTAACTTGATAACAGCTGCAGAAACCGGTTCCAAATAAGGACCATTCACTGATACAAGGGTTAGTTAGAATCTTAATATATCTTCTTGGGAGAACAATGCAACCCATAACATTCATATTTTCATCTTTCTCCTGAGTTGGGTTTCCTGTAATCATTTGAATCACTCACTGCCATGCAGCCTCAATTCTTTTATTTATCTATTAATTTATTGTTTTACCTTGGCAGCCCACACCTGGGCTTTCTATCTGTTCTGTGCTTGGACCTACACTGTTTAAATTGTTAAAGAGCCACTCACTAACATGCCCTCAGGGATAATTTTCAATTTATGACTACTAACCTCATTGGCGCCTTATAGTCATTGTTATATGTAAAAGCTCTTAATAACCCCAATCACTTTCCCTTCCTCTTGAATGACTTGTCAAAGTTTCCACATTTTTTCCAACTCTCATGATCAACTAATGGATTTGCTAAGGGAGTTCATGATGAAATAGAAAGAAAAAAAAAAAATGAACAGGAGAAAAATAGCACAATTTGCCATCATCACATTTACTATCCACCTACATGTGTATTGACCTTTTCTGTCTTCCCCTTTGTTTCTGTGGATATATGGTCCACGTTTTTAGGCCCAAAATTTAGTCCATACTTTGTATAGAAAATTCTTCTTTGATTCTTTTTCCACAAACAATAGTTTTTGTTGTTGTTGTTGTTGTTGTTGTTTTGCCTCCCCATTCCACCACAACTACTTTCATTAATAATATCAAAGTCTTTCACATGATTAGATCTAGTGATCAATTTCCAGATCTCATTTTAATTGTTCTATTAATAGAGTTGTATACCACTGATTGTGCCCTTCTCTTAGATTGATTTTCTTTACTTGTTTTCAGAACACCACATTCTGTTAGTTTTCCTCCTGCCTCAATGTTCATTTGCTGTAAGTCTTCATTGGTGGGGTGCACTCCACAGTTCAAGCCTTGGAATATCTTTTTTTTTTCTATCTGTACTTACTCTCTTAGTGACTGTCTTCAGTCTTACATCTTAAAACATCAAGTATAAGGTTGAATGAGGTTAAGAAAATCTTTATAGTCTCAAATTTGACTTGGGCATTTTTCATCTGAGTTATATATATATATATATACTAACTCTGCACTGAAAAGATCTAGAAACAATGACCAACCAAGTACCAATAAGTGCAAGTAGCAAGAAAGTAGCATAAAAAAGGAACCATGGCTTCTTCATAAGTCAAGCCTTAAAGTCTAGATGGTACCAAAAAGACTCAGGAGGCAACTTCAATAAACTCCTAATAGTCAAATATGGGAAATTTTGACAATAACTGTAATGTTTGAAGTATATGTAATATTTAAATTCATGAATTCATGTAATAACAATACAAAAAAATCATATAGTCAACTTTGGATGTTTCTAAGATATTACTTCAATACATTTAAAACTGTAGGGGGAGAATTGCACACTTATTCTGTCTTTCCTATTAAACATGCTCATTAGAATTATTATTATTTTTTAATTTAGTTTTATCATTGCTGTATTACATTCATCCCCTTTTTACTCCCCTCTATCCCCTTTCCCACCCATTTACTCCCCCTCAAAGTCAATCCCACTTGTTGTCCATAGTTCTTCCATCCTAGTTCCTAGACTAAACTGCTCCCCTTCTTTGCCTCTGCCTCTCTCCTACCCTCTGCCCACTGAAGGTCTATTCATGTATCTGGTTCTGTTTTGATTGTTTTTTTGTTTTGTTCATTACTGTCCTGTAATAGGTGAGATCATATGGTATTTGTCTTTCACTGATTGCCTTATTTCATTAAGCATAATACTCTCCGGTTCCATCCATGTTGTTGCAAAGGGTAGGATTTCCTTCTTTCTTTCTGCCGTGTAGTATTCTATTGTGTAAATGCACCAAAGAGTTTTGATTCAATCATCCACTGATGGGCACTTAGACTGTTTCCAACTCTTGGCTATTGAAAATAGCACTGCTATGAACATAGGGGTACATAGGTTCTTCTGAATTGGTGTTTCAGGGTTCTTCAGATATAGTCCCAGTAGTGGAATTGCTGGATCAAAAGGCAGTTCCATTTTTAATTTTTTAAGGAAACTCCATACTGTTTTCCATAGTGGCTGCACCAGCTTGCATTCCCACCAATAGTGCACCAGGGTTCCCTTTTCCCCACATCTCCACCAACACTTGTTGTTTGTTGATTTGTTGATGATTGCCATTCCGACAGGTGTGAGGTGGTATTTTATTGTGGTTTTAATTTTTAATTTGCACCTCTCTGATGGCTAGTGCTGCTGAACATTCTTTCATATGCCTTTGGGCCCTTTATATGTCTTCCTCAGAGAGGTGTCTGTTCAGGTCCTTTGCCTATTTTTAAATTGGGCTGTCTGTCTCCCTAGTCTTGAGTCTCATAAGTTCTTTATATATTTTGGAGATCAAACTCTTCTATGAGTTATCATTGGCAATTATGTTTTCCCATACAGTTGGTTCCCTTTGAATTGGGCTGGTGTTTTCTTTAGGTGAACAGAAACTTTTCAATTGGGTATAGTCCCATTTATTGATTTGTTCTTTTATTTTCTTTGCCCTTGGTGAAGTATCAGTAAACATATTTCTGCATAGGATATCTAAAATTTTACTGCTTATATTTTTCTCCAGGACCTTTATGGTGGCACTGCTTATGTTTAAATTTTTTATCCATGTTGACTTTATTCTGGTATATGGTGTAAGTTGGTGGTCTATTTTTATATTTTTGCATGTTGCTGTCCAGTTCTCCCAACACCACTTGTTGAAGAGACTTTTTTTACTCCATTTGAAGTTGTTCCTTCCCCCTTTGTCAAATATTAATTGACCATAGAGTCCTGGGTTAATTTCTGGGCTCTCTATTCTGTTCCATTGATCTATATGTCTATTCTTAGGCCAGTACCAAACTGTTTTGATGATAGTAGCCTTGTAATATAGTTTGATGTCCAGCATTGTGATACCTCCTAGCTTGTTCTTCTTCCTCAAGATTGCTGAGGCTCTTTGTTTTTGGCTCCGTATATATTTTTGTAGTATTTTTTCTATCTCTGTGATGTATGTCATTAGTATTTTAATTGGGATTGCATTGAATCTATAGATTGTTTTGGGTAGTATGGACATTTTAATGATGCTAATTCTTCCCATCCATGAACATGGTATATGCTTCCATTTATTTGTATCTTCCTTAATTTCTTTCTTTAATGTTCTGTAGTTTTCTAGGTATAGGTCTTTTACCTCCTTAAGTTTATTCCTAAGTACTTTATTTTTCTTGTCGCTATGGTAAACGGGATTTGCTTTCTAGCTTCTATCTCTGATATTTCATTACTGGTATACAAAAATGCTTTTGATTTCTTAATATTGACTGCATATCCAGCTATTTTGCTAAATTTGCTTATTAGGTTGAGTAAGTTTTTGGTGGAGCCTATAGGGTTTTGTATGTACACTATCGTGTCATCTGCAAATAATGACAGTTTGACTTCCTCCTTTCCAATTTGGATACCTTTGATTCCTTTTTCTTCTCTGATAACTATGGCTAGGACTTCCAAAATGAAGTTGAGCAGAAGTAGAGAAACAAGCCTTGTCTTGTTCTTGATTTTAGGGGGAAAGCTTTTTAGTTTTTGACTGTTGAGTATGTTGTTGGCATTAAGTTTCTCATATATGGCCTTAATGATGTTGAGGTATGCTCCCTCTATTCCCATTTTATCATAAGTGGTTGCTATACTTTATCAAATGCTTTTTCAGCATCTATTGATATGAGCATATGGTTTTTATTTTTCATTTTGTTGATGTGGTGTATTACATTTATTGACTTGCATTATTGATTTGCAAATGTTGCACCATCCTTGCAACCCTGGGATGAAACCCACTTAATCATGGTGTATGATCTTGTTAATGTATTGCTGGATCTGGTTGGCCAATATTTTGTTGAGAATCTTAGCATCTATGTTCATCAGAGATATTGGCCTATGGTTTTCTTTCTTAGTTGTGTCTTGACCTGGTTTTGGGATTAGAATAATATTGGCCTCATAGAAAGAGTTTGGGAGTCTTCCCCCTTGTTGGATTTTTTTGAATAGGTTGAGAAGGATAGGAGTTAGTTCTTCTTTAAAGGTTTGGTAAAATTCACCTGTGTCGCCTCTGGTCCAGGGCTTTTATGCTTTGGGAGCTTTTGGATGACTTCTTTAATTTCACTAGTTGTTATTGGCCTATTCAGGCTTTCGACTTCTTCTGGGTTCAGTTTTGGTAGATTATACATTTCCAGAGATGTGTCCATTTCATCCAGGTTGTCATGTTTTTTGTCATATAGTTGTTTGTAGTAATTTCTTACAATCTTTTGTATTTCTGAGATATCAGTTGTGATTTCTCCTCTTTCAGTTCTGATTTTGTTTATTTGGGTCCTCTCTCTCTTTTTCTTGATGAGTCTGGATAAGAGCTTGTCAATTTTGTTTATTTTTTCCAAAGAACCAGTTCCTGGACCTGTTGATTCTTCGAATTGTAGTTTGAATCTCTAAGTTATTTAGTTCTGCTCTGATCTTGATGATTTCCTTCCTTCTACTTGCTCTGGGCTTTGTTTGTTGTTGCTCCTCTAGTTCTTGCAGCTTTGTGGTTAGGTCGTTTTTATAAACTTCTTGTAACCTTTTTTGGAAGGCCTGTATTGCTATAAATTTCCCCCTGAGAATTGCCTTTGCTGTATCCCATAGGTTTTGGGC